>VZUA01076979.1:0-17033 GCA_013401035.1 Horornis vulcanius | reverse complement strand
CAGAGCCTTGCCTTTGGTTTAGGAAAGCACCAGGAGAGCCATAAAGAAGAGAAATTCCTTAGGAGAAATATATAAAGCTAAATACAAATCCACTGTCCTTAGCTAAAAAAATCCCTGTAGCCACAATCAGGAGTGGATGGGGAATGTTTGCTCTGTCCCCATGCTCGAGGCACCACGTCCCACCAAAAGGCAGAGGGCACTGAGCTGAAGGACCTTGAGCCTGATCCCACCTGGATCCTCTTTCTGGAGTGGTTCCCAGGATCACCTGGGCACCTTCTATTTCTGTAAGAGGTTCAGGATCTGATATCACAGCCAGGGAAGCATTTGAGAGCTACAGGTCACTACTGTGGATAAGCCTGCAGAGCTTTTCTACCCCCTAAATAAATAATAAAAAATCCACCTCGCTCCCTCCATACTATTCCTTCCACAAAAATTCCTTCCCTGAAAACGAGGGATTTGTTTCTGTTAACTGAAGACAGTAAGAGGCGTGCTCTAACCTTTCAGCAGAATGTCAGAAAAACAATGGTCCCTTTAAACCCAAAGGAATTGTTAAATTAAATAAATGAGTTCACCACCATAAATGCCACATGCTGTTAGACTGAACCTCCTCAGTCCTGACCTTCACTCCAGGCCAGTCAGGTCAGGACAAAATCTATAATTTAAAGCCCAGGAGAGCAAGAATTTAACAGTTTAAAGATAAGCCATTATTCCTGCCTCAGCAGCACCTGATAATATTACCTTTACCTTCGAAAAGTCAGACAACAAACTATTCCTTAATGTATTATAGACACATAAGGCAGGGAGAGGGGGAGGATGGTGGTGATCCTGTTCCTTCCCCAAAGGTTCTATGTGGTGTCTTAATTTGTGAGGCATTTCACTCCTTTGCCTGTGACTGCAAAGTTTGGGGGGCTTTTCCCCGTTTTAAACAAAACATCCTCTACTGTCTTCCATTTCCAGCTGTCTTACAGACATCTTCAGAGAAAATGCAGAAACAGCCCTTGATGGAAAATGATGCCATCCCAGCCATGGTACCCTTTCTGCATCTGCAAAAACCTTGTCAGGAAATTGTTGATGCTTTTTATACCAGGGTTCCTGGAAACTAAAGAGTAAATCTTTAGTCCCCTCAAAACCTAATTAAGGCATTTTCTATTAACCACCGAGAAATCTGATGACTTAAAATAATCAGAGACACCAACATTTTTAACAGCAACCTCCCAACTGTATTTTGAAGGAAAACACAACCATGATTCCAAAGATCATGTCATTATTGCTGCTCAGAAAACAGATGAAGGAAGTGTGCAGTTTTATTTCACAGCACTAAAATTCCACAAGTTCTCCAAATTCATCCAGTTAATACCAGATCATTACAAATCTGCATTTGACAACTCCACACTAACCAGAACAANCAGATGAAGAAAGTGTGCAGTTTTATTTCACAGCACTAAAATTCCACAAGTTCTCCAAATTCATCCAGTTAATACCAGATCATTACAAATCTGCATTTGACAACTCCACACTAACCAGAACAACAGCAGCTCTTACTAGACAGAAAAAAATCACTTGCCAGAAAGATTAAACATTTGACAAATTAAAATGTACTTCAGGCATATTGAAGGCCAGCACACAAGAACACCATTGGTATTTCCCATCAGTGACAGCTTCCAGTTTCAGAAGGGTTGCAAAGAGAGTCCTTGACAGATGGCTGAGATGAGGCCTCCAGAGCCACAGGAAGGAGAAGAAAGCATTATTTGTCTTGCAAGACTTTTGCAGGATGTGGGAATGTGCACTCCCAGGAGATGTGGTAGCCTGATCAAACACTCCATACTGAGCTAGTGCCCAGCTTTGGAGAAGTATTTTGATCCATTTTAATTTTTTTGAAGTATCTAAACAAATGTCTTTCTTTGTTAGACAAAAGGATTGGAGTGAAGTCACCTTCCCAGTGCTAAGTACCAGAGTAAGTGCCCAGAGTATTTATGTCCCAACACTTCTATAGTGCCACAATGGTGCAAAGTTTCCACACTGAGCCTCTAATTCTGCCAAAGGAGTGAGTCAGAGCATCCTCTAACCACAGATCAGAGCCTCAACCGCACATTTTCCTCGCCAGGTAATTGCTGACAGCCACTGAAGAGAGCTCAGTTACACTGGGGGTATGAGGGACCTGAGCCCCAAAGGATAAACAGGGAACAGCTTCTGAGGGAGCTCCACAACAGAAGTTTTTTGGTTCCTGCACCTCATCTGGCACACAATCAAAAAAGCAGTCAAGTGTAATGTATTCCTCCCTCCATAAGGAAGAAGGATGTATCTTTTAACAAATGTGATGTCTTAAAATCAGTCTTGCTGAACTGACAACAGAATCCTCCATTCATCTCCCATAGTCAGGCTTTCCTTCTGTTCATGAATCATCACTGACTCACAGAAAAAAAATATTTGTTCAAAGGTGGATTTTCTCACTCTTCTATCTGCTCTTTCCAAACTTAACTGCCTTTAAACAAAGGCTCATTTCTCTGTAGCCTGACTCAAATGTTGCAATAAAGTTCCTAACTGGGATCTGTCACAACCATTTTCATCAGTTGACTTAGTCTCAAGGTAGGATCATGTGAAAAAGGAGACATGCAAAGGTGATTGAGCAGTAGTCATATGCAGGGGCTGACAATTATCCTGACCTATATTCCTCTGGCTGTTGCAGCACTCAACTCCTCCCTAACCATTTCTTCAGCTTCAGAAAGAGCTGCGGATTTAACACAGGCAAGTGTTGAAATATTTGAATCAGTATCTTCAGTGATCTCTTGGTCTCTGCAGCCAGTGGTGCACTAATCAAACAGGGCCCTACAGCCACAGGTAGGGAAATGCCCTTAACTCAGAGAGCAACAGCAAAAGCCAGGTGTTGAATTGCTCCTTAACTTACAGGTTTGTAAACATAAACTGCTTTTATACAAGGCATCTTAAGAAGAAAAAAGTGACAAAAGGCTGAGTCCTCAGGAAAAAGAATTAAAAAAACCCCATACACCAAGTGTAACTTCTCAACTTGGAGTTTGGTTTTCTGTTTCTGTAGCAGTTAAGTTCCCAGTTCTGGGGGTGAGCCTACAAAAAGGACTTATCAGGTGCACTATAGACATTTATACCCTCAACTGCTGCAGGTTATGCTGTGGTAATCACTCATCCCAGTCCTCACCTCCTGCCCAGGAAACACAGCAAAATAAACCCCACTTTATGGGGTGAGCTCTGAATGTTCATTAGGTGGTGAAAGTGCACACTTCAAGAGCTACCAGCACCATAAATCCATACCCTTATTTGCTTTGGGGCAGCTTGGTCAAACAGCCATTCACTTGATGAAGGACTCTTTATCTGAATTCAGACATTTCTCATCAATTATCTTCAGCTCTCCTTTTACTGTCACATTGCAGAGATCTAAAATACTTCCCAGCTTTCAGGCATAAGGGAGTCTACTTAAAGTGCAGTTGCTTTAAAATATCACCAGTCCTTCTATGCCATTCACCTCTTTAAAACCAGTGGCATTTCAAAAGCAAAGTGACACATCAAATGTGTAAGGTCTACATAAGTGGCAGCTTGTTTGGTGCCTTAAAATTAGCAGAAGTCAATTCTCAGCCCAATCTTTATACAGTTCAAAAACCTGGATTTAGTGTTAGCGACAATTCCATTTCAAGCAGGAGGCTGGAGACATCAGAGGTGCTTTCCAGCCAGAGCTGGTAGGAAAACTGTCACCACCTGGCCAGGACCAAGAGATTCAGAGCCATGGGACAGCATGACCTGAATGCCCTGGCCCAAATACCAGAAATGGATAGTGTTAGTGAAAGGACTTTTGAGTATTTAGAGAAAACTGCTCCAAGTCCCAGAGCACCTTAAAGGAAGAGTGGCTACCTTCCACTCCCTCACTTTTATTTCTTTTTTTCCTATTTATCTTTAAAGATAATTTACTTACCCTGGAGACTAACTTGCTATGCAGGATGGGTTGATGATGACCTTAGGACTTTAAATTCCTTGCCCCCTTCCAAGCAGGTGATGCATGCAGGAACTCCTCCTGCTTTAAAATGCCCAAAATAGAAATGGTGCTGTCCAGGCAGAAGTTGTGCAGCTGTGGAGAAGAACTATGTACCCTCTCCCTTCTAGAAGCTTGGGAAAAGGATCAAAAAAAGGTTTGAAATATTTCATGCGTGGCACAGGAAAACAGCAGCAAGAAACACAGGCAGCACAAACCAACACTGAATCAGTGCAACCACCTTCAGGTCCAATAAAATAGAAGCTGCCCCAGCTCTTAAATCCATCTATGGCCCATTCATAACAGAAGTGACCAATGAAATCAGCTTATTTGCACATATAAACACACAGGTATTTGTGTCTTGCATCACGCATTTCTTACAACTTCCCCGTGACAAGCAGTTGTTTATGCAGTTCTGCTTATGCAACAGAGAACCATTGCACTGAGCTGAGACAACCCCCCCAAATCTGCAAGGTTAGAAAATCAACACAGCAGCAGCAAATCATCCAAAGTGCTTGTTCCCAACGTCTGTGGAAGTGAAGTCAGACCAACTTGAGGCACACCCGTTCCGTTCCATTCCCTCACAGCTCATCGACAGCAGTGACGTTGACTTTGGGCAATTCGCACTCCTCTTTGAAGTGGCAGTTTTCCAGGAGGTCCTTGTAGTAGTCCTTGAGGTCCGTGTAGGTGGAGATGGTCTCGTTGGAGTGATGGAAGGGCAGCAGTTTCTCGTTGAGCAGCAGCTGCACCTGGTACTCCTCCTGGGAGGCGTTCACATGGTCGCAGTGGTAGAGCACGAACACCAGGTTGGCCGCGTAAGGCACGATGCGGCCGCTGCGGAATTTCCGCTGCGTGTGCCGGGCGTAGTTGCTGGCCAGGAGAGGCTCATCATCTTTGAAGTAACCCATCAGGGCAAGCAGGGGCTGCAGGGTCTCTGCGTGCCCAACTTGGACAATCAAAGGTGAAGAAATGGGTTTGGAGCTACAAAAGAAAAGAAGCGAAAGGGATGAGCGAGAGCCTGCGCTTTAAACAAAGCACCAGCACAGCTGCCAGTGACCATGGCTGAAGGGCAGCTTGAACCTGTGCTGCTCCTGAGAAAAACCTGCTTGGGAAATTCAGTCTCTTACAGACATTTTAAATGCAGCTTCCCAAACTTTGTCCAAATATTGATCCGAGGCCAACGCAGTGAGGCTCAGCGAGGCCGAGTGCCGGGGCCTGCCCTGGGCTCCAGGCTGGGGCACAGGGGCTGCAAAGGGCCCCTGGGGAAAGGCCCTGGGGGTGCTGTGCCAGCGGCTGGACAGGAGCCCAGGGGTGCCCAGGGGGGCACCAGGCCAATGGCCCCTGGGCTGTGCCAGCCATGGGGGGGCCACAGGCCCAGGGCAGGGCCCGTCCCCTGGGCTGGCCCTGCTGAGGGACCTCGAGGGCTGTGTCCAGGGCTGGGCCCTCCCGGCCAGAGAGCCCTGGAGGGGCTGGAGCGTGTCCAGGGCAGGGCAGGGAGCTGGGGAAGGGGCTGGAGCTCACATATACAATCAAACCCTTCACTGGGCGTGAGAGTCTCCCTCAAATCATCATCAGCATTCACCAAATTTAGTCTGAAGACAGTGACCCAGTGATGCAGGACAAACAGTTCTCCCTCCCCAGTTTAGCAGTCCAAATGACCAGCAGGAATACTGCTATTACCAATTCCTGAGGACACCAAGCAGGCCAGAAGGAGATGATGCTCCTTCAGGAACAGGTCATCAAATCCAGCCACGCACTCGTACCATGACTGAGGACAGTTTATGTAACAAAAGGTTACACACTGCTCAGCCAAAGGGGAGATAAGGGCTGGCTTGCTGTGCCAGGACGCAACAGCCAAGAGGAAAATCTGACCCTTGCTCCAGAGACAGATGATGGCTTTTGGGGACCATTTCCAAGTGGCCCAGGTCACTTGATCTAGCACATGTAAATACAGGCTTAGCTTTCAGGAGACACATCTTGATTGGTCTGAAAAGGAGGCGTTTCCTCTGCTCCAACCCAAAGCAATGGAAAAATGGTTAACTGGGAGACTTGCCTGTGGATTGGAACTTTGATCAGCTCAGCAGGAATTCAGTGCTGGGCCAGGATGGGCCCTACCAGCTCTGTGCAGCCATGGTGTTTGTGCAGTCTGACACACACCTTTGTACCATGCTCCTGGCGAGCCTCAGCCCTTCTGACTCCACTCCTCAGACTCTCCCCTTAGACAAAACATCCCTTAAAAATATACCCAAACCCTGTCTCTCTTTTCCATTCGAAAGAAGCAGCCACACAAATGTTCTCTGTGGAGGACATTGCATTTTTTCCCACCTATGCCTTTGTTGCACCAAGATCTTTACGTTCACCACACTCTTCCAGCTCCTCCAAAAAAATCAGTGTTCCTGTCCATGTTCTCCCCTTACTATTTATGAGCCCTTCACTCATTTTAAAATTGTAAAGCTTTTGGATCCTTGAATCCCTTTCTCTTCCCTACTTGACCAGTTCACATGTATCCTCTTCCCATCCACACACACCTGCAGGGGAGTATTTTTAGGTTTTAGGACACATTCATGTCCCTCCTGGCACAGCAGCAAGACACAGATGTCAATGGAAGGAAACAGAAGGCCATGCCTTTGATCTCCTGCAATTTCCAGCTCAAAAGTCTCCAGGGCCAGAGGTGGCTTCTAGGTAACAGATCACTGCTTTGCCAAATCCCTCCTTCAATCCACATGCATTTCTAGCACACACAACGTCCTGTGGCAAGGAGTTGCACAGCTTCACACTCTGCTCTTCATTTTTTCTATTTGTAGATGCCACGTCCCATTTAATTTGTTCTACTCACAGCTTTGCAATAGTGTTCTTTCCAAGCTGAGAAATCCTACCTTAGCCCTTCCACAATTTTTCACATGAGCTATATGCCTTTAGATCAGAATATCAGAATGCACAATACCCAAGAACCACAAGCTACACAGAAATCCCATGAGCTCTCTGCTTAATTCTTGATATCCAAAATGGAATAATGGAATTGTTTGGATTGGAAGGGACACTAAAGATCATCTCATTCCAAACTCCCTGTCCCTGTCAGGGGACAACTTTCATAGACCTTCCACCTTCCAGGCTGCTCCAAACCTCATTTGCCTGAAGTTTGAGATATCTCAGACAGCCACAACTACCTCATAACTCAGCCCCTGAGCAGTAAGTTCTCCCAGATTCTATCCAACAGGTGATAAGATCATTTTTCCCCATGTGGATTACTTGACAGCTCTGCAGTTTTCCAGTCAGTCTCCCCAGCTCCTTTCACAATCTTTCTAGTAGAAAGACTTCATTTATCTTGAATAAAACTGCTACATTTGCAATGCCACTGAACTTGTCACCTCTTTTTCCTACGTCATTTACAACACTCTGAGCAGGTCAGATCTTTCCCACTTTATCTCTGCTAGGAAAAAAATCAATTAGCTGTCTCCACCTTCCATTTCTTGTAATTTTATCAATTTTTTCCCTGTGTAAGGACCTTTCCCCTTAACCCTATCTGCCTGATTTCTTAAGGAAACCGGTTCAGAAAGACATTTGGAAATCATGACTCTGGCTACCAGATCACTTTACTTTATATTTGCTGATCCCTCCCAAGAGCTCCAAGAGCCACGTTTTCCTTTTAAAGAACCATCCTAACACTTCTCAGGTGTATCAGATTCATCAAGGTGCTCAGCAGTACTGTTTCTACAAGACTGGCTTGGAATTCTGATTCTCTCCTGGAGCTGCTTTTTAATTTTTTTCCTTATTTAGTTATTTGTATTTTCATGTCATCCCAGCAGCATGGTGGTCTTTGTTTTGTTAACTAAGAGGAAAGCTGGGAATGCAAATATGCTGCTAGAATCTCCAAAACAGCCTTACATAGGAATTACTGACTCCACAGGGAACGGACTTCACATCCCACTACTCAAAAAAGGCTTCAGAAATGCTAAGACAAAAAAAACCCCAATATTCTGGCTATCAATGCTGGCTTTAAGCAAAGTTCGACTTTACTTTCCAGCTAAATGCTAAACAAGAATATTGAAATGGAAGTAAATCACAAAAAATAGAGCAAAAAGTAAATCTTAAAAAACCAGCAAGGCATATGTTTGTAAAGCAGGAAACAAATTATAGCACAGACAAGTTTTTAAGAACAAAGGAAGAAGTGGGAAAAGAAGGTCTAAACAAGATGCTCATTCTCAGTGTAGCTTGAGTTTCCTTCACACCTGCTTTAGTCTCATGAAATCCTCATGCCAACAGGCCAAACAGCCTTGGGAGGCAAAACAAACCTCTCCCACTCAGAGCTATCCCACCAGATTAGTTTAATGAGGATTAAAACTGTTTCCTGATAGGACACAGCCCTGGAGTTCTCCACAGCATGTCTGGTCTTTCACCAGCACTGGTGATTTCCCAGACTGTTCCAGCACTCCCTGTTCAGTCTCCAGGGTCAGGGCTCCAGCTCAGATGTGGTTTCCTATCATCCAGCAATGGCAATCAAAACGGCCATCAAGGTTAAACAGCAATATTTTTAATTGTGGGGAAAATGATGACAGATTACCGCTCCAGAGAATATACACAGGCAAAGGTTACAGCTGGCCCTGCATTTCTGAAAAAGGCAGAAGGAGCAACAAAACACTGATAAACAGTAGCAGAGGCTGATAAAATATTAAATGGCAGACCTGATATTTCCATGCTCAGTTTGCCTCACAATCTATCAATGACTCAGCATCTTGTAGGAAGCATCAAAGTTCTCAACTTTGTACTCTGGCAATTACTAAAGGCATTTCAACCTGCTTTTCCCCTCCCTTTTGTTTAGCAGCAATTGCTTGGGAAAGCCCACTGAGGAAATCTCATTCCCACCTTTGATGGGAGATGAAGGGACTGTGCACACAACTCTGCCATAAAATATTAGGAGCTTGTTTGAAAGAGATTGGTTTCATATTCATTTCATGGGGCACTTCCAAATGAGCAGAAGGGGCTCTCAGTAGGCAGAGCACAAGCAGGTTTCATTGGAGAGATGTGCCAGCTCCTGAACTGCCCACATTGGGGCTTTATGCTTTTTTACCTTTTAAGTAAATCTGACCACAGATGAAAATGAAGAAACAGTTCAGCAGCACTACCCCAAAAGCCAAGTCTCACCATGGGGGGAAAAAAAAAGCATTGTGGAGAAGCACAGATGTGGGATTTATCATCCAGGCAAATTCTAGTTCTCCTGGATCTCAGAAGATTTGGCTTTAACTCTGAATCTTCTGCATCAGCTCGCCCATACTCAGGAGCAGATCATTCCTATTCTTCCCAGGACTACTGACAGTTCATTTTCCATATGGAAAAAGTGAACTTTCTTTTAACCAAAGTTCATTTCCTAAGCACTGAATGGACTTTCAGTTAGAAATAACTCAAAACCCCAGGAAATAGTGGGATAAGATGAAACATTTCCTGCAGCAAAGCTCAACCGGCCAACCTTCAAACCTCATGCAAAAATCCCTCCAACAACTGCAGAGAAGATAAGTTTTAATACCTGTTTAACAAGCAAGCTTAGACTACATTCTGTCTCTTTTCTCCCTAATAAAAAAGCCAGGTCAAAGGACTCCAAAACCTGCTTTCAACTATGGGATGAATTCTTCATTCTTCTCACCTCTCCCTGTGATTTATTTGAGGGGAAAAAATATTCTGGATAAACCCTAAACACAGCAGGAAGCAACAGAGATCAGGGAAGGCAGTGGTGGCACTCAGAGGGCAGCAGAAATATTTAAATAGTGTAAAAGCTCAGAGGGTTTTAACCAGTTGGGAGAAGAATAAATAAAAAGCTTTAAAAAATCTGCCAAATAGTAGTAAGTCCTCCTATGTCAAAACTTCCACTTTAAATAAAAGACAGCAAATCACTCCCAGAATCAGCACCAACACAACAAAATGCCACCACTAATACTGACAAGAGAAAATTTTCCTTCTGTTGCAGAAGGAGCAAGCTCACTCATGGCAAAAGCAAAGCTGAGAAGCTGACTGGACTACACAAAACTCATTAAAAACCCTCATTAAAAGGCTCTTATCTAGTCCTGCAACACTTAATCACTCAGAGCTAATTAGGCTAGGCCTCCTTGTGTCTCACTGCAGAGCTGCTGCACTTCCAAAAGCTCTTTCCTGGCTGATCCCACCTCTCCCATTGTTTCAAACCTCAGAGATCTGCAGCAGCAGCACAATGCTCAGTGTTGATCCATCATGAGCCAAAACCAAACCAAGAGGTTTGGCACTTGTCAAACCCTTTCTGCCCAAGCTGGACACTGGCCAGACCAGTTCATTTGTCTGTTATTTGCCTAGGTACTGTTTCATTTGAGTTTCTCAGTATTTCATAAAAGGGTAAGACTCTATCAAAGTTGCTCAGATACTTTTTCAGATCAATCCTGAGCAAGCATATATTATAACTAATTAATGTGATATTGAGAACATGGAGAGTCTGAAAGGCCCAAGAAACTTTAAATCTCTAGTTCTGGGCAGACAGATGAACAGTCACACTCCCAGGGGAGAGACTCTGAGCTGCCCAGCTCTCTGAGAGAAGTCAGCAAACACACACAACTTCAGAAATGCAGACACAGGAATGCTGCTGAATGTGCCACAAGGATCTGTGGTGAATTTCACACCTCTGGCTTCCCCAAAATCTCCCTTTAGTCATGTCAGAAGTCCCACCTTTGAAAGATGGAGCAATCAAAGCCAACCATACACTATGATACCGAGGTGCTGACAGACATCTGCTGTTTATTAATGAAAGTCATCCCAGCAGCAGTGAAGGGGTTTTAATAAAAAAACCTGACTGAATGTTTTGAACCTGAGCAAAAGGGGACTTTCAATCTAATTATTTTATTGCTATTGCATACACAGAAGCTTTTTGCTCAGTTCCCGTTGTAGAGTTTTGAACTGTGAAGTGGTTTTAGATCATCCATTCTATTCCTTTGTACTGAGTCATAGGTTTGGAAGGAGCAATTAGGGCACAGCAGTAAATGACTCCTGAAATGTTACCAATTGTGTTGGGAAGTGACCTGCAAAGAGGAAGGCAAATTACATGCAACAATAAAAGCTGCCAATAAATTGTCAAATTGGTCTGTTTGCCCTACAGCTTTGTGGTACAACTCACCGAGATTACCTTCAATTGATCTGGAACCATATTCAAATTCAAATAAGTCTTTTTTTTTTCTTTTTAATACCTGGGACCCATTTACTCTCTCAGAGGAAACCACCACCAAATATTTTGCAATGCTTATGTGCAGATAGGCTGGTATTATCAATCCACACTGTAAATACTGAGATGGCTGCACAAAGCATCCTCCCAATTTCCAGAGCCTTATGGTAACCCATTTGGGCAGTACAAACAATAAAAGGTGTATCATAGTCTTTCACCAGCAGGAAATACTAAATATCTGAAGCTAGAAGGAAAAAAAAAATGGAAAGTCTAAAACAGTTTCAGTGAATAGCTGATATGCTTTAAAGTGTGCCACAAATGATTTGCAAATCCACCTCTGCCCAAGTGTGTAGCTGCAAAGATTTTGAAAATCAGATGAGCAGCTTCATATTGCATTAAGTGCCAAAATACCTGAATTTCTCATCAACACACAGAGTTCCTGTGGGCAAAACACTGTTCATTAAACTGCTGGGGAAACCAGCAGTGAAACATAATTCTTCCCCAGCTTCTCTGGCTATTTTCTATTCCTAGCAGGCAGACTTGGGAAAAACAATTCTTTATAATTGTGAAGACAGAAGACAACTGCCCAACTACACCATTTCTACAGCAAATCACACGGGTTTGAAATGGACCAAGGGAAAGTTTTAACCAAATTCTATTTTCTAAGCAGAAACGGTTTCATTTTATATACACCTATTGTGATACATTTCATTATGTTTTTGTAACTAAAAAAATTTGTATGGAAGAGAGCCCTGGCTCCCAACCTACTCATTTCACAGCTTTTAACACCATCTTGCTGTACAGCAAGACCTGCACAGAACAGACTATTGCTAGTTTAAACCCCAGAGTTATACTGCAATTCACATGATGGAAGAGCCTAAAAACATCTGAAACTTCTGCACTGCAGACTGAAAGTGGGACTAATTAGCAACAGGTATTTATTACCTAGAACAGACTAATCAGCAGGAAGGGTTTTCCACCAAGGAAATAAAAGCAAGCTTTGATAAAGCAACTAAGTCTGGTGAGCAGATTGCAAGGGCAACAATCACTTCATGAAGAAATAGGTTATCTTTTCAATTTCATTGTAACCAGGAATGAAAACAGGACAAAGTTATTGAACATAAATGCATAAAGTATGCTACAAAAATACAGCTTTGCCAACACTGCTCTCCACTGCCAAGTCTGGAGCAGAACAGATAATTCAGATCCCTCAGCCTCTTCCCAGAACAGAAATGCTTCCTTTTTTACTGGATAGCCCATTCCAAAAAGAATAGGGATTTTGAGGGAAAGATAATGCCCTAGAAGTAAATTTCTTTTTCTTAAAATTTTTAGAGCAAGCACCCAGTTAATGTTAAACACCATTAAACTGAAGCAACATTCCACTGAAGGACATTTCATCATCACAAAAGTTCATTTTCTGAAAATGCTGCAAAAATATTTAACCTGTTGCCTTGAAGCTGACCATCACCACAAAAAGAAAGAAGAGACTGGCATATCTTTTTATTTGTACGTTTTCTCATTTTTCACTGTACTCTCACACTGCCACAGGGTGTCTCTCTCCATAGATGAAAAAAAAAAGATAAATCTCTCTGCATAGATGAAACAGGATTAGCTGCATCTCTGCTCTCTAGCTTCCAAGACAGACAAGCTGGCCCTGGTGGATTCCCACACGCTCTGCAGGGTTACCCAACCCAGCTTATTGCCAGGTCTCCAGCGCTTTACGACTGCCACCTCCTGTTGTGGAAGGGAGTAACACATCCCAGTAACACATCCCTGGGGCGCTCGGCTACCTCGGCGTTCCTGTTCCTGCTTAGGATGAGGCTCATGCTGAAAGCTGCTCACTCAGCTTGGAATTTTACAAGATTTAGGATCCCGATCCTTTACACTCACTGCCTGCTTTCCTCTGTGATGGCAAAACAGGAGAGCCCCAGGTGTTGCAAGTGAACATCCACAGCCAATGCTGAAAGACACAAAGTTACTACAGTGCTTGGGAGCTCTGCCTCAGACACCTGCTCTTCCCACCTCCCGATTTAGCAACCGCTGATCCAGCTCCAAATAAATCAGAAAGCTCCATCTGTACCTCTTTCTTCCAACTACAGCTTCTGGGTTTTAAAAAAATGTTATTATTAAACTTACAGGGATGTTTTATATACAGTTGAGATGCACAGCTGCAACTACTGTGTGTAAGGATTGAAAGGCTCTCACTGCTCAAAGAGGAAATGACACTAAAGGGGAACAAAACTGATCACTCTCCTTCCATTATCCAATCTTACAGCCCTATCCTTCCTATCCTGCACTTTTATAAAATTTCCATACCAATCTGCTAAGGTATTAATTCATGTGACTGATTATTAACCATGAATTTGCAATTGTTCTGTTTACAAAAGAACATGCGTGCAGGTTGCAAATTAACATGTAAGCCAGGAATTATTTTTAACAAGGACATTTTTAACAAAAAAGCCATTATTTTAACTCAATGTCTCCTCTCAAACTGCAGGAAGGGAACACCACTATCAGACAGCATTTGGCTGTCCCCTGAAGGCCTGTGTGGATCAGCAAATTAAAAGATGGAAATACTTCAGCTGAGTACAAAAGCATCAATGAAAGCAAAAAAAATTATACTCTTTAAAGTAATACTGCTCCAATAAAAATAGTATTCTTGCTGTTAAAATTCTCCTGCTCTCCTTAAGTTGCCATGTTCGGAAGTAAAGTACTGAACTTCCTTTCACGTGAAATCCAGCTCAGGATTGACCACAGAAAGCTCACACTCAAAGCACTGAAGCCTCTTGATTTACCTTTTGCTCTCTTCCACTGCTTTGTCCAAGTGCTGGAAGATATCTTGGAATAAATTACAGCTGGAGCGACTGTTGATGTCATAGCCATATCCTCTCTTCCAGTACTGCTTCAGGTCGTTCAGGTATTCCAGCACCTAAAGTTAGAGCTCACAGGTTATTACTGCACCAAGGGAACACAAAAAGCTCACAGCCTGGAGCAATGACACAAAAACAACCCCAAACATCAGGGCTCCAGCTGAAACCACTTCAGCATAAAACCAGACAGCAGATCAGACCAAAGAGTGACCAAATTCAGTGTCTTGCAAGAACCACAGTCAGGTGAGGTGCTGCACATCACCAGACCGCCACTGTCCACTGCTTTTTTAGCACTTCAGATTTTTCCTTTGGCTCATCATTCTTTCCATAGAATCCATCCCACACCTTTAGGCCAGCTTGTCTTTCTTCACTTCTAGAAACATGCACACATCTCAAGTAGACAGAACTATGCCTTGGAATTATGCAAGAGCACACGGTGCTCTCTTCATTCTCTGTTCCCTTCCTGACATCAAAGTCATTCCCCACCTCCCTGCTGAATTATTTACAACTAGACTGAACAGGGCAGGTCTCAGCAGAAGCCCATGGTGACCACGACCCTCTTAAAAAGGAGATCACTTATTCCTAACTGCCCACCCTTCAGCCAAACACCTACTTATGCAAAGGTCTCTTTTCCCAGGGGTGCAAATTTCCTTAAGAGCCTTGGGGGAGCCTTACTGAACATCAAAAGTTACATCAGACAATTTTGAAATAAGAGCAACAAACATGTATCTCATTTATCTGGGTTCTAGTGGGGTTTGTCAACAGGTATTTATTTGGTTTGGAGAGCTGATAGTCCCCAAAACCAAACAGAGACTTAGAGGCCTTGGAAGACCTCATTTGAGGTACCCTGGAGTGAATTCTATTATGTGAAAACCACACATTACAACATGGTTTGGGGTGGAAGGCCATTTAAGATCATCTCATTCCAAATCCCCTGCCACACTTCCCACCAGAGCAGGTTGCTCCAAGCCCATGTACCTTGGCATCTTCTTCACTGAAGAGTGAACACCACGGGGAGGTCACATTTTTTATGGCCAGCTCGTATGAGCAGGTGAGAAAAGCCACTTGAACAAGATCTGCAATAAATCCAACAAACAAGCAAGAGATAAACCACTGCTACACAAGTAGCAACTTCCTCTCCTCAGTTTACCTCTAAAATGAATTGCTATTACTGCTTGGCAATGCAAACAATGAAATCCAATAAATAATTGACAGGACAAAAACCAAGCACCAAAAATATTAACAGAATTATTGTGCAACATCCAAATTTTGGACTGCAAGCTCTTCACTTTACATCATTACAAGGGGAAAACAAGAGCATTTCACATTAAATGCTGCCCATCTGCTGACATGTAATAGGTGTCAGCTGTTGGTGCAGCTCAGAAGAGTCAACACAGGGGGGGTGTGAGGTCTTGGACTGCTCCCCCTCCACATCAGCAGCACCAGGCTGAACTTTGTTTCCAGCATGTCCCTAAGGCTGCAATCCCAACAGCAACACTTATTTTGTGGGGCTTTCCCCACCACTTGACCGCACAGGGAAACCCAGCACTTCTGTTCTGGACAAGTGAGTTACCACAGACACACAGGGCTGCTTTTCCTCAGGTCATTTATGTGCTTGAGTTATAACGGGCTTCACAAAACCTACATCTGCTTCAGAAAGCAAAATTAAAACACTCAAATCCCTCCACAACCAAGTAAAGCTGATTTCATCAACTGGAAAGATGTTTTCAAACATGTTTTTCTTCTGACCACTATCCAATGATCATTCATTACTGCAACACCAACACAGACTTACAGTCTCATGCACTTGATTAGAGACTGCATCTCCAAGTCACAGCCACTTTAAATTACCTACTCTGCATAACTACATGTCTTGGAAGTCGTTCTTGGCCAACCTTGGAGCCGAAGCCACCTGTAACAGGAATTCCTTACCTGCATTTAGCTCCTCTGCTGGCAAACACAAGGCACTGGCCACCTTCTCCAGGACCTTCTTCATCTCAGGCCCCTCTTTGAAGGCGTTCACCTGGCACATGGCTGCATCATTCTCCTCCACCAGGGCTACAAACTTGGCGCAGTGATCAAAGAACCGCATCAGGGAGTCGTTAACTTCAACCTCCACCTCTGAAAGCAAACGTGGGCATCAGGGGGAGTAGCACCATCCCTAAGGGTGCCATGGCACCCTCCAAGGGACAGTCTGCCCACCTGGGCATCGGGCATGTGGGACTGCTCTCGTGGCTTCCCTCAACCACAGGGAGGGCAAAGGACATTCCCAACCCCTCTGGGAGCATCGGGGGCTCCCTCAGGGAGGGATTCTTCCAGCCACCCACGAAGGCATCAGGAGTCCCCCAGCACCCCAGGGAAGTCAAAGTGCTCCCTCAGGGTTGGATCGAGGCTCTCCCAGCTCTCAGGGAAAGCACAGGGCTCCCTAAGGAGAGGGATGGAGCTCCTGCAGGGAGGGCGTGAGGCACGCCATCACCTTTGAGAGCTGGGAATCCCTCAGAAAGGCCAGGGACTGCCCCAGTCCCTCATGTAGGACACGGGAATCATTCAGTCAGGGCATGGGTCTCCCTCCCCCCCCGGGGAAGCAGGCCCCCAGAGAGCCCCTGGCGCTCTCAGCGCCCACCTCCCACCTCAGGGAGGGCACCGGAGCCTCCCATCCCCTTGGGAGAGCTGGGAATCCCTCAGCCCTTCAGGAACAGCCAAGGGCTGCCCCGGGGAAGGATGTGGAAGTCGCGCACTCACCGTCGCCGCCGAAGTCGAGGGTCGGGCCGAGCCCGCGGCGGAAGGCCGCCCCGCTCTGCAGGCAGCGGTGCTTGGAGCTGCTGGCCAGCGCCAGGCGGCGGCGGGCGGCGAAGAGCGCGGGGAAGCGGGCGGCCATGCGCCGGGCCAGCTGCTCCATGTCGCGCCGGCCCTGCGGCGCCAGCCGCCCGTCCAGGCTCTCCTCGTACCACATGGGCCAGTCGGCCAGGGCGGCGGCGGCGGGGCAGGCGGC
>VZUA01076910.1:0-14544 GCA_013401035.1 Horornis vulcanius | reverse complement strand
CTACTGGAGGGGAGACATTTTTTATTAGTAGTATTTATACTTCTTACTTTTGGGACAGGATGTTGGCTAATGTTTTGTTACAGGTTTATTGAGAAATCTTTCTGAAAGAAATCCATGTTGCTTGGATGATGCACAGGAAGATCTAATAGCATCCTAAAAATGCCAAATAAGTTAATTACAAAATTTCGGTGTCTTCAATAATCTCTTAGCTCTCAAACTTTATGGTTCAACATTGTGCAAAATACTGCTATAGCTAGGATTTTGTTCAGGAAGTAAAATGACTGTTTTTTCAAAATTTTGCGAAGATGTACCTCTGCCATTCCCACCATCTTCAAAACTTTCTCCTTTAAACAGTGTTAGCCAATCTCTTTGACTGATAGAGGAACTTCTGTCTCTTTCAGCTATCTCTTTGTTTATTTATCTCCAAGGTCTGTGAGTACAGCACAGATTATACTCCTCAGCCCTTCTTTGGGGAACTCATCTATAAATGTAACTGCAGAATTGAGGAGGGAGGAAAGGGAAACAGGATGTGACTCAAGTACCTGCATAATGACCACAGATATCCACTGCTAGACAGACATTGATGTCAGGCTGGTCATGCCCTCCCACAACTGCGCAGAAGGAGAACAATTTCTGACACTGCTCTGAATTGGATTTGCTTAACAGATGTCATTAGTAAAAGTAGTCAAAGAAAGAGTTTTGAACCCTCTTCCAAGCTGATGCCACTTATCATGTATCTTCCCTGAATTCTTTCTAGGGAAGCTGTTTTAGGATGTTGTCCCAACCTTCCTTTACAAGACAGCAAAAATTCTTTGCAAGGTATCACTCTTCCAGTTTTGTTTCTTCTCATCTTCCAACATTTAATAAAGTGAACATTCAGAAGAACAGTTTTGTATTTTTTGAACACAATTCATCTTTTTTCCAATTGAGGCCCTTCTGTGACCATGAAAAAATAAAAACTGTTGTGAGCTACAGTTTACACTGTTAAGAGGTTGATATGGGTCAGTTCTCCAAGGTTATTCTTAGTTCAGCTGCTATGTAAACTGTTGATGTCAGTGGCTGGAGGCTGCTCTCCAGGACATTATATATATGATAATTATATGACAGAAAATGCAACATATAGTTGGATCTGACCTTCAAGTTCACTAGCTTAAAAAAAGGAAAAAAGTCTGTAAGAAATGTGCTGGTTTTCGCATTACTAAATGCCTTCAAATTTATATTTAGTTTACTGCATATACAAGAGACTTTCCTCGCAAGGACAGCAGTGCCTATCCATCTTCAAGCTAGGGTATATTTTAAGTCTCAATGATTACTGCCTCCAGAAAGCATTTTTGAGACAAAACAGGCAAAGTCTTTTGCATAACTATACAATCATCCAGTACTAGGATCTTCACTCTTACATAAACACTATATGTTTTTCCGCAAAGGAATCTGAGCTATTTTTCTGAGAAATAACAAACCATCAAAAATTAATTAAATAACAAACAAGTGGAAAACACTGCTTCCTCACTCAGGAAATTTTCCTTGATTTTCATAAGCATTCAGATTTACAGCTGCTGATACTACCACAACAGCAGGGTTTTTTTTGGTTTTACTTTCTCTTGAAGCAGAGCAAGCACAGCTCCAAAATGCAAACTCATTTCTAGGCTCTCTTATACATCACCAGGTTACCACATTCCAACCAGTCATAGTTGTGCAACTCCCCTTCAGGGTACTGGGATTACTGCAGTGTCACTGACAGTTTAAGGGAGGCTCAAAGCGCTGTACAATTTTAACTGTTTTATATGTATAATTAAATGATGCATTACAGGGAAATAAGCTGTACTGAAACTTAACAACTAACTGCTCTGATGCAACAGTTAAGCATCTCATCAGTTATAAAATGAAGCAGGTTTAAAGTAAAAACAGTATAGAGAATAGAATGTCTGACATTGTAAAGCAGCATGTTCAAAGGACCATTTTTGAACACTAAGCAAGTGTACTCATCCAATCAAATTTTCAAAAGAATTCCTGGCACCAAAATGTTCTCTGTTTGCTTTTTCACCATTCTTTAAAGAATGGATCACTCTTAAGGGGAAGAAAATCCTGTGTGAAAAACACTGCATGAAATTAAACAATCCTTAAACATGGATAATTTCCATGTGGAGCTTATGATTTAGCACTGTCATCCTTCAGCAGAGGAGAAAGAACTGAGTGTCTTTAGTTTACTTTTGTAAGATGAAAAAAGTGAAGAGTGTGAACTTGATCTTGCTTCAATTTACTTCAGTGGCCAAACTCTTGCCATGACTTCAGTGGGAGACTGCATCTTAGTTCATTCAATGTGGAGAAAAACAAATCAGATGAGAATAATGCTCTTGTTTATTAGATTTAAATTACTACCACAGTTGTTTTTAACAGTGCTAAGTAAATCCTGTTTTAAAAGCCACAGGTTGTCTTCAGTTATGCGTTTTCCTATGTACTGTGTCACAATGCTGGATTCCTGGTCCTCTGACCAAGTCACCACTGCTCACAGCAAGCTTGGTTTGCTCTGAGGCACGGCCACATTCCCACATGGGAATGATACGTGTTTATGGATGTCACTGGTGACAAGGTCCACATCTGGGCTGAGGCATTCCCCTCAGCCAATAAACCAGGGTGCACACTTTTGTAAAATAAATGCATTCACTGAGAACAAAAACTACACTTACTAAGATGTCCATGAAAAGCAGCAAAGTAAATCAAATCAATTGGGTTAAATCTGCAATTAGGAATCTGCATTTCTGCAGGGAAATTTTAGGATACAAATTAGCCACAAATTGAAAGAAGTTCAAATTTTTTTTCTTTTCCTTAAAAGGCAATCAACCTTCTGGTTTGGCTATTCTCTACTTTTCCCTATAAAGTAGAACCTAGAGAAACACTCAGAAAATATGAATGGATGTACCTCTCAATGAGTTCAAAAAGATTACTCAGAAGACAGACAGAAACAACACTGTATGAATAAACATGTATGAATTAGGAAGTAGACCCCTCCATTCTTTAGTAACAAAACTGATGCTGTCCCGACGGCAATGAATGACAGTACGAATAAAGGACAGTAATGAATGAGACTTTTATATGAAAACTTTCTGCATCTGCTCTAGAGGTTGGAATGAGGACATTAAATGAAGCAGAAGACAATGAGGATGTGCTGCTTAGGGAAGCTGAATGTCACTTCTGTGCTTGAGGAGTTCTGCAGTTTGGATGAAGGTCACAGGTTATCTCCAGTTGCATGAAAATGAGTGATAAATACACACTGTTTCTCTTAGAAAGCAGTGCTAGACAAAGAGTATTAAAATATAGAATATTACTCAAAAATCATCTCCTTTCTAAAGATGGCAATCTTCTAACAGAAGACTGTTACCTCCTCCATATACTAAAGCTATAGCACAATAAAAGTACCTCAAACTTCTAGAAGTATCTAAGATATATAGATTAAGTAAGATCTGTGCAGTGAGAGCACCCTAAAAACATCACTAAGACAGTGAAAATTTGTGGGATAGTAATGACATGAACCAATATCTAATTTTTCAACTAATGGATCAGGTAAAATGTGGGAATAAAGGATGAGATATGTGATTAAAGACCATAGTGTATTACACTTACACAGGTGGAGAATATGACTTTGATTCTTGTATTACAACGTATTTCAATTTAATTGTGTGTATTTTAGTTTTATATGTGCACAATTTTTTAGAACACATTCTTAGACTGGGGCAAACAATAAAGGAAATCCATCGTACGACATTGCATTGACCCCCACATCACTCACTGGAATATCTTAACATTTCCAGAACAGATTCCCACTCCTTAAGATGAAAACCCAGAGAAGATGAAAACCTATAACTGCTGTTAAGAGAAGGTCTAAAATTTTAACTGCTGTCTGAACACAAAGGAGCTGTGACATGCTGTAGTTTATTGAAGCACTCCTGCAGTTACAGACACATCTTTAACTACCCCACCCTCTCCCTCTTCCCCATCCACCACTGACTGATGCAGCTGGGAGAGTGAGTAACTGCAGAGCAAAAGCCTGCTTGCTTTCAGTTCTCCTGCCCCAGCAAGTGCTCAGCTCTTCTGGGAAGATGGACCTATACCAAAAACACATTTCACCTTGAAGGGAATGAAACCTTCCCTTCAAAGACACGTGTGTGACCAGGTTTTTAGAACTGCCTGATGTGGCCAGTTTTCATCTGTTTTCCATAAAGAAGGGAAAAAACCCTTTACTCTCCTCCTCGTGATATTTCAAGCATTAATTCCAAAGAACAGAGATGCCAGGACTTGTCAGTGACATGACTAACAATTTTATGAGAACTGGCAAAAGAGTTCATCTCTCTTACATCTTGCTTGCACAAATCTTGGAATTATTTTGTCTGAAACACTTGGGGGAAGAAAGGTAGACTTAAGTCTGACAACTTTATTAAATATTCAGTACATCTGACATCCTGTTATCAACAAAAAAAAATATGGTTTAATTATGATAAGCCATACTGGAATAATTTACAATACATAAGTGTAAAAAACCAGCAGTACATTTTTTCTTGTTCCATGTAGAAAATACACACCTTCCACCCTCCCAAAAACGTAAGACAAGGCACAATAAATTCTCATAATTCTCTTTCTTCTGGCTTTTCAATTCCATCACAGCTCTCCAAATTAAGATTTATGTGCTATTTTGCATCTGTTATCTCTTGTTGATTTCCACCTCTACAGGGATATAGGTGGATAAGTTTGGACAGGAAATGGTATCCCTCAAGCCAAACTGAAACGTTTATAAAGTTGCTAATAAAAGTTTGGGTCAGGGCCTAAATATCAATCATCTGCTCATTGTCTTTTTAAACGAGCTCAGGCATTTTCCCAACCGCTCCCAGCAGGTCTCTGCCGCTATTTTAAACTAAGATTTCAGCCATTTCTTTTTTCCCTATGTTGACCTCAATAATTTTTCTTTCTCCCCCTCTTTACCTGCCAAATGCATCCATCAGTATTTTGCCAAAGGCTATCTACTTTTGAAGTTGAGCGGAATTCACTAATCGTAAGTGTCAACTCCACAATAAATGCCATTGCCATATGGTATATGCTGCTGCTTTTGGGAATCAAAAGGCCTAGCTGTAAGAAGGCTGGCTGTATGTTAGGAGGGTTTTACTGCTAACTTTCATAACTCATGTCAGGTCTCTCAGTTTCTGTATTCATTGGCTTCAGTGAGTGCAACTGTTTCCTGAATTTATAAAAATGTTGTCAAGATCCCTTGATCCTGCTTCCTCCGTCTCTCTCGCACAAACACATCCAAACACATCTATACACAGTGGAATAACATGCACAGTGGCATGCAAATCTAGCAAAAGAGAAGCTTGCAAATAAATGGCATGTCATTCTGCTTACTCAATAAATTCCTCTGGGTGTTAAACTCATGATAAACATATCATAAGCCCTGATGAAGGCTTTACAGCCTGTCCCATCACACCATCCTGAGTGCAATTCTGCAACTCATAGGAAGACATAAGTTTGAAAAACAGAGCAGAAATAGCTCCCATAAGGGCAGGGTGCTGACATAGTTGAAACATAACTAATTGCAGAGCATTTTTTTTAGCTAAAGAAGACAGCATCAGTGACACATCTCTGTGCCTGTGGAGATGTACTGTACATTCAAAGCAACAAAAAATCTACCTTCTTTAAAAAATTGTCCATTATTAGATAAATGTATCTGTGTTGAAACCCCTCACATGGTACCATTCTCAAGAAGAACTACACAAAAGACTAAGAAATTCCACACAGAAACACATTTTTTTGATCCAAAAAAGGCAAGGAGAAAGAAAAACACACATGAAGAGTCTAACATGTCAACTTAGTGATAGAAAAATAATTACAAAAATATATGTCAGTCCCCTCGAAACACTTGAGGCAGCTCTCTCAACTTTCTCTGATGCTCTAGGAAGCTGTTAATGTCCTCCATGTCTCACATCATCCCCAGCAGCCACGTGGAAACATCTCCAATGCACCTCAGAGTGTTTCAAGCACCACTCCCCTCTAATTTAAGTAACATCCTCTTGGAGTAAACAGAAATAATAGCTTAAAAAGACAGTTATACTTCAGGAACATGTGCCCTACATGACAAAAAACCCCTCAGAATTTAATACCATCCCGAGGCAGAATTCATCCATGCTTAAGGCTTCTATTATGTATTTCTGGAACAGTGTTTTGCTTTCCTGGTAAGTAATACAAATGAACTGCTGGCTACATCAAATCAAAACAAAAGTGGCAGAATCACAAAAAATACTGAAAAGTTTACCTTTATAGGAAAGCTTCAGTCTTGGGATATTTTGTTTTGACATTCCAGTGACTGGAAGGAACAGCATCACTAAAGACAGCAGGCTGCAGGCATGTGGCAATTGCGAAGCTCTCATGGCTGCTCTCTTCTTCTGTATCTTCTTTTGCATTATGGTGAAATATCTCCTCACTTTTCAAACAACCCAAGTTTTATCTGGAACAAAAAAAGGAAAACATCTGTAGACCTGCATTACTGCATAAATAATAATTCTGTAAGCAAGCCAGACCTATCTTTAATGAGCAGTTAATTTAACTTCTTTGCTACAAAAGTATGTCTTCCTCTAGTACAGTAAAAATGTTTTGTTTCTTTAATACTAAATTTTCACATTTTGACATTGGAAAAATATGTAAACTTTTCAAACACTAGTGTTGAACATAGCTAAAGTTTAAGCACAAATTAAATTAATGCAGTATCCACAAAAAGAACATTTGCCACTCAAAAGTGACCACGCAACTTGTTAGTTCATACCAGTCCACTGGATATCTTAATGTTTTATAACTCTTTTTATCTCAGTACAACAGCTATTGTATGTTTATGCTATGACTAGAATGAACAGTAATGTCTCAGATGCCATGGGGGTACAAGCGGAGTTAACGACGAGTACGTACTCATCAAAACTTCTATAAATAAACTAAGAAAATTGGATAGAACAAGCAGTTGTGTTTAGTTTTAATAGGAAAAAAAAGTCAATGTGGATGATGGATTTAAAAGCACTTTCAGTATGATATTTCCAGCAGAATAACTGCCTCAATTCATCCACCAAAATGTCCTATAAACTTTAATGAGTGTTTCAGGCTGGGGTCAATAGGCTGATATGAGATTTTGTTAGCACAGTGTGCAACTAAGGCAGCCTTGTAGCACTTTTCACTTAATAAGTGTCATTCATATTCTATAAATCTTGAAGTGTTTTACAAATGAATGCAATTATCACTGTCCTTATTTTCCCTATGCAAAAACTGAACCACAAAGCTACAGTGAACATATTTCCTAAAGGTCACATATTTAGCACAGTAGTTGAAAAGAAAACAGCAACAGCAACCCTGGTGTCCTCTGTACCCAGCTATTAAGGATCCCTTTTGCCCAGTAACTCCACTTGTGCATGTGAAATTATTTGAAATGGTATCTTGAGTTCTGAAGGCAAAACTTGATGGTTAATAAATCACAGAGATCAGAGTATGAAAATATTTGCAAGACCAGATCCTTCCTCCTGCAAGTGCATGATGCTAGAGGTCAAGGGAGATGGCTGATGAAATGACAAATATCAGTGTTTGAGT
Source organism: Horornis vulcanius (assembly GCA_013401035.1). Taxonomy (NCBI): domain Eukaryota; kingdom Metazoa; phylum Chordata; class Aves; order Passeriformes; family Scotocercidae; genus Horornis; species Horornis vulcanius. The sequence goes on along the minus strand of VZUA01076910.1, from coordinate 6,933 downwards.
AATGCTGTAAAACCAAGGAGTAAGGAAATGTTATGGTTAGTCAAGAGATTAATGGCTCATGACTTGCCATGAAAATTCTTTTCTGAAAGGTACTGAAACTGCTTGATTAAAAGAGCAATCCTAGTGCCCACATCAGCCAGCACTTGAAGACATCAAAGAAGAGGTTCCTTACAAGCCCATGAGAGATGTAGAACAGCTTGTGGCCCCTGGTCTGGCATTCAAGCTCCTGCAGCACTGGGTCAGGCAACTCTGTCAGATACAGCACCACCCAGAACCAAATCTGCACCTCCTGATGCAGGCAATTCATCCTTCCTGGCATTAAAGGATGGAAACAGTTCTCTCTGACAGAGGAAATCTCTCTCAGATGAAACTTGGGCTTCCTGAACCCCTGGACCTTCTGTCAATAGTAAAAGACAAGGAAGTGTGGAAGAAGAGCACTATGGTTAAAGAGGGAAACAATTTGTAAAATGCCCAAAGTGTAGCTCCTATTGCAGAACACTGAACTACTCAGTCCCCTCTTCAACACTCACATTCAGTGTCTGAATGCACTACTCTTGGCCAAGTGTGAGTACATGTTCATGAGACGACATGGAGAGAAAAGAAACGAACTGAAATGCCCATTTCATCTTTCCCTTCCCTTTATTACAGAACAAGATCCTAAGAGAAAACCCTTATTTCTCTTCAGTGCCAACACATCTATTTGAGGGTGGACCATGAAGCGCTATCCCAGAGTCAAATTGTTTTTAAGAAATTTACTTAGGGAGGAGAAGGGGAAAAGAAGGGGAGGGGAGGAGGGGGAAGAGTATATGAAGATGAGACACCAGCCCTGTTCATCTTCAGCAGGATGATAGTGACAAACCATACTTCAAAAAGAAGCAATTAAGAGGGAGCCAGTCTCACTGCAAGTATGTTGAGAAGTCATGGCCTGAAGGTCTGGGCCTCAGCCAACAGGGAATTCACCAAAGGATTTGGGGCTCATTTTCTTGAGGCAAATTACTGTGAAGAATCAAGACTAAATTTGATTAAAAAAACAGTTGTGTCAATGCACTGTCATTTGCTGAATTGATTGAGAATCAGCACCAAACTTGGGGCTTTGGCAATAGCTTACAACCTCACTTTTTCATTTAGGCTTTTTTTGCTAATGGGAAACTTGTTTTTTTTCGGTTGGGTTTTTTTTTCCCCTTTTCCCTTTTATTTGAATAATGTCTGTGAAAAACCATTTGCTTTCACAAATGGCGGTTAGTTTACACTGGAGGCAGCTGCTCTGTGAGCTTGAGCCAACCGTGTCCTGTCTTTAGATTCATTGCAATCTGGCCAGATTGTCACATATATTTTTAGTTTATGATGATCCTCTAATACAATTCCAGCTTCCACACAGAGTCCTTCCAACAGTCTAGCTCAGGTTAATGAACTCCAGGCCAACTAACTTGTCATTAATCTTCAGGGAATATCCTTCCTCTCTGTAACACATGCAATGTCAATCAGGGTCCTGTGCTAGAAAGACTCACAGTCGCACTGATCAGAAGCAAACAGTTCCATGAGCAGAAATAAAACATAAATCCAAAAAGCAAATTTGACTCCCCCATTCTTTCCTCCCCTCAAAACTAAGGATTTGGTCACAGAAGGAAAAATTACTGGTTTTTTTAGCTCTTTGATACTTCAGCTAAGGACCAACACGTTCTAAAACTTCCTCACCATGAACAGATCCAAAATAAATGAGGAAAAAGAGTCTGAAAAGAAAAATCCTGAGGCTAAAGCCGCTTTCCCACCTTGGCTTCTGCTAGGAAATAGCACTGCACTGTGTTAATTATCACCTGCAAGACTGACCAGGGAAGGAAGCCATGCATACACCTCGCTGAAACAGGGGCATTTCCAGTGGAATAAAGGAGCTTTCATTTGCCCCACGTAGGGGCGGAAGGCACAAGGCCGAGGAGGGGCTGAGCAGCCTGGCTCCATCCTGCTAGGACCTCCCAGAGGGGCCCATAAATTTGGAATAGGCTGTGGGTTAAATGCCAGAAGACAGAAAGTGGAACTGCTGGTGCCCTGCCATCCTGACAGAGAGAGGGGCTGGAGTGCCTGGCACATGTGTGATGTCACGTCCCTGAAACGAGGTGTCACCTCTCTGCAACGGGTCACAGTTAGTGGAGCCTATAAAACAGATTGCTCCAGAGCTACTGTCTGAAACAAGAAAACCTGGAGCCAATTTACTAAACGTAATTTATTCCAGGCCCTTTGTGGCAATAAACAGAGCTCTTTGGCCTTCCCAAACACACAGACAGTGAGAAGCTCTGTGCTTATAGGAGATTTTTCAGATCGTTCAGCTCAAACCTATCTAAATGCAAAATCTTGCATTCACAAATACTGTGTAGACTTCGACTACTCCTGGCGTCATGAAGTCCAGAGCTGAAACTACTGTGACCCATCTGCAAACACACACTTTTTAAACTGTATTCATGAAACTCTCAGTTAATTCTGTTAAAAATGCCTTTATGTAATTGGAGGATAGTTTAAAACCTGTTTCCAGCACTAGTTTTCCAAGGTCATTTTAAAATTCAGAATTTTATATTCCAATAAATTTGGTTTTAGTGAATCTAATAACAAAGATGTAAATTGTGGCAACAGAAAATCTGGAGCAACCTAGTCACTATAAGCTTATAAATCCATTATAAACCTAATGAGTAAGTTGCCTAGGCCATGTAGCTTCAATACGTAATTTTCTATCACTGATGCATAACTTTTACTTTCTTCTCTTCATTTATCCTTGTTTGAGGTCTTGGGGTTTTATTTTATTTTGGTCTATGGAGTCAGAAGAGAGCAAGAGATGTCCCTTCCAGACATCAACAAAACAGCATGAGGGGTGGGTCAGACAAACATTTGCTTTAAAAGATTTAAAACTAATCAGCTACAAGAAGAAACAAAAATTACCTCACCTACGATTCAAAATTATTGAAAAGTATCTTTATGCCCTTATAATCTCTTTATTAAAGTATACGTACTTTATATGCACACAAATTTAAAGCACATTACTTTAACTACGAGTATACAGATATATGTGTCCAACACATTATGCAGATGTCCCACCTCGAAATTATCATACAAAAAATTACTATGATTGTCTACTGTGTGGTTCAAAACTGTACTATAATCATTAATTGGATATCGAGTTGTCTTTGCTAATAAGAGGGAACACTGTAAGTATACATGACTCAGATTAGTAACTTAGAAAATCAAATAGACTAAAAATAAAATTACATCTTTAGACTTACTTAATATTCTTAACTTAGTTCTGCAATAACAATGATGACATTTATCACAATGAAACTATGTTCTTGTACCCCTTAGATAGACGGTCTGTTTATTATTTGGCAGAAGATGATTTTCTCTTCATTGTGAAATCTCAGTTAAAGCTAACTCCATCCAAGAACTGGTAAACAGTATTATTCATCACTGTTCTCCTACTTATTAAGTAGGTTTTGTGCTGTTTATAGTCCAGAAAATGTTCTCTTTCAGAATTCAGAAAAATACTGCTTTTTACACAAACCCCAGATCAGCATTACCTCACTTCCCAACACCAGGAGATCTAAATGAATAAAAAGAAAATTATACAATCAAAAAACATTATGTGAACCTACAGTAAGTGATTTTTTTGTTTCGTTTTGCTTACATCATTGGGTTTAGTGCACCTGGTTTAGATGAGGTTTTGCCATAGAGCAGTCTTCACTGTTGTTAAACATCCAAACGATTAGCAAAGACTCATAAGATGCATAACCCAGCTTACAATGAGTTTGACAAAACTTTAAAGGCTGTAACTTTTACTGAGCTCCTCACAGGATTTACACACTATCCATTCAACACCAATAACTTGGCAAGAAAAATCACTGCTCTGATTCCCACTTGAGAAGAACCAAATAGAGCAAAGAAAAATTAAGGGTCTGAGAGACAATGAGGATGCAATTAAGGGAACAAAGAGCCAGCAAAAAATCTGGTCTTATTGAAGAGAACCATCTGATAATAAATAAAGCTCTCCAATAGAGACAGAAAATACATTTGAGGATTACACTGGATTTTTTGTTGAGTTGAACTCAAGCTCAGGTAAAAATGGTGACTAAGGAAGTGAAACATGAGAGAAGAAGGAAGCAACTCCCTTATTTTGATTACTTTTTCATACTTTTCAGCATCTTTCTGAAGGGAATCTACTGGTGGAAGCATTTCTAACAGGCATGTAGTCTGTTTGGAGATAAACACTGGTAGAAATAAACAGTAGAAACTCTACAGAGTGGTCTGTGTCACATTGCCCTGAAGAACTTACCTGGCCATGAAATNGGCCATGAAATTTGCTGTTGGGCGCTTAAAATGATACACATAGGAAATGAGCACTTAATCGTCAAAAGATATCAGGGTATTTCAGAAAAGAGCACTTCATCCTCAAAAGATATCAGGGAATTTTTCAGGTCAATGTCAGTGAGGTCAAGATTTCACACAGACAAAAAAATAATCTTTTCAGAAATCTTTTCAGACAGCCATGCACACAGACATGTTATGTATCATTACAAATGGTGATTCTGAGAAATTTTATCTGTGGCATTATATCCTTTGGACATGTAACACGTAAATCCAACACTAATGATAAAACAGATGCTATTCTCTAACCTTAATTATTTGTATATTGTGTCTCCTCAAAAAAAAAAAAGCAACCCAAAAAAACCCCCAAAAAAACCCAGACCTATTGCTTTTTACATTTTATAGACTGTTTCTCAAACACAGTACCTATTGTTCAAGAAAAAGGATGGGATGGAAAGCAGCTTGTCATCTGATAATGATACTGCCAAGCACATAAATAAAATGTCCCACCAGTCAGATGTGCAGCTGGGATCTTTGCATAGAAATACCAACATGCCTTTCACTCAAATTTAGATGCATATGTATCTCTTATGGATTCTTTTTCCTCGTTTCATCTTGTTTTCTTTTGGGGAAGGAACGATGACTTCAGGTGTTATGTCCATAATAACAGCTTTCCATAGCCTTTTATTTAGAAGGACATGAGAATGCCCTACGAGTTTGATTAGCACCAAAAAAAAAAAACCCAAAACAAAACCCAAACACAAGCCAAAGAAGAAAGCAGTGTAAGGCACGATTTAGCAACACATGAGAATCAAAAGGAGCCCTAAGCCAAACCTCAGTGTTACATTATTTTAAGTACAGCATGTTTCCCCAGCAGACCAAAAAAACCACTAACACTATGAAAAGTGATTCTAAGATGAGTTTTGTAACTTTGGTATCCAAGAAAAGAAAAAGGCAGTAGCATGAAAATTCCTAGAGACTCTAATGAAAAGGTAGACTATATGGAAACCACTTTCTGCCAAGTACTGTGACGTCTGAAGGGTTTCAAAGAGAGACAGAGAATTTTCCTCTGAAATGTCTGTCACCACCTGCAGCACTTGGGGCCGTTTGGCTCAGCTCTGAGTGAAGGAGACAGGGAGACAACATTTGGAGGAAGCTTTGCATGCAGAACAGCCTTGGCCTGCTCTTGAAAAAATACTGGAAAGCCAGAAAAACGTCATGATGGCCATCAGAAAAAATAAATGCTCATTTTGGGGAGACCTGCCTAAGCATTTGAACTCTAGCAGACTGCATTTGTCCTGCTGCAGCCTGAATTAACCCCAGGCAGCACCGTCAAGCCACATAAACCACTGACCCAGCAACCACCATTCTTCTGCTGGAAGAAACATAAACCTACACTGGCCAATACAAAGGAAGGATTACAGTCTCCTTTTCACCTCCAGGAATTCTTGCCAGTGTTTTGCTATGGAAAAATCATTCTCTGTTATTTCCTTTCATAGGAGACCTTCCAACATTTGCAGGAGGGAGGCATCAGTCCTCTAGCAGGGACCAGAAGTCTGATATCTTTGGGCATTACCAGTAACTAGCGGCAATGGTGCATAGTTCAAGTAATTAATGCCCTGCCATGACTTTTGTACATTTGTGAAGAACCCAGCTTGATGGGAATGTAGTGCAGCACTCTGGTGAAATCTCTGATAGATCAAATCCAGACTCACTGCTCTGCACGATGCAGCAGCAAGGTGGATAACAGTGCATACTCTGACAGGGTACAGCCAGCGAGAGTCTGCATGGATACACCTACAGATGAGAGTAGGTGGGGCTTGTGTGTCCTTGATCCAAGCAATCCAGACCTCAGCCAGCTCCCAGTGCTGTATGGCTCCATTAATTGCACACTATACAGCCATATATTACACTCTTCAGCCATATACACATCTGAGGCACCACCAGCCAGCCAGCTCTGTGTGCAGGCACAACCTGCAGATCTTGCTCACAACCACAACCCAGCAGACCCTACTAAACCAAAAACTCAACCAAAACAACCCCAAAACAAACCCTCCTCAAAGCAGAAAGAAATAAAGGGACACATTTATGTTTACATAAATATTTTACATGTTAATTTCATTTCATAGCCAATGCTTAATTGTGCTAAAATTTGTAGCTACATTATCTGATATAAACATTAATGTATTGCCAAATAGTTTGTAATTTTGTTTAAATGCTTGCAGGCACTCAGATTCCACAGCTGTATCTAAAGTCTATGAGACTCAGATAAAAACAGAATGTAACAAATGTTAAGTAGAGGCAACTGCATGTTATAGTTGGCATCTAAATATAATTAAATTTTTTAAATTATTTCTATTTTACAAATCCTGATAGGATGTTTTCTTAACTGCCAATACTATTTAGTTTATTGTCATCTGTGTAAAAGTCAAATCATAGTTTTCAAAACAATTCAGGCTAATACAGTTTAGCAATAGTTAAAAAATGTGTACTTCATATGGCAGCTGGGCTTTGATCAAATATGCTTGCTATATATCCAATGGCATATTTTCCTAAAATTCCTTTCATCAGTGTATGAAAATTCCTTTCATC
>VZUA01076909.1:0-11555 GCA_013401035.1 Horornis vulcanius | reverse complement strand
GGCTTTGGATTTCCTAAACTCTAATACCAATCCAACCACTTACCCTTTAAACTCTGAAAAAGTACCTAAATGGTCCTGCCTCCAGAATGTTTCTCCATTTTCAGGGAAGCATTCCTTGTCCCTTGCTGTCCCAGGGAAGGCAACCATCTGACATGAAGCTTTTATAAACAAGGTGCTTTGAACTTACAGTAACAGATGTGCTTAATTTTAAAATGTTGTATTTACTTAAACCCACGTACACTTATCATGTTGCAGGCTTCCCTTTTTCTTTCAAATGCTTCTTATTAATTTTTACCCTCAACTTTTGGCCTGATTAAGGTCTCTGTGGTGAAGCTTAGAGAGAGAAGACATTCTGGTTAAAAGTGACAGGCAGTTGTTTCCATTCGCTAATCCTCCAGATTTTTATTGGCTTATTAAATATGTATAGTTCAAATGAGATTTCAATTATCCTGGTATATAAATCATCCTTTTTTGTTGTTGTTCTTGTTCCTCTCAAAGAAAATTGACTACTGCCATCTCCTGGTCACACGTTTTCAGCTGACAGACACAGCTGGAGCATGCCCAAATTCCTTGTGTTACAGTACAGATAAATGCAGAGGTAAAAATAGGTAAACACAGACCTGCACTAAGTTGTGCCACTTCAGCTCTGGAAGCTTTTCCACTAATTATCCATAGATAATTTTTACATTATTCATAATTTTCTTCATATGCAAACCACGGTTTTGAAATTAGGTTCCAAGTCCCACGACCAATAACATTGGCCTGGGGCTTTTCTTACCACTTATAAATATTTGAAGCAAAATAATTCCCTCAGAATTCGATGAGATGTTTTTCAAAAAAATTAAATGGAAGAAGTTCAAAGACTTATTTTTAAAAGGGCTTGAAGGAAGAATTTCTCAGTGCTAGGGTGGAGCAATTATAATTGCATATATTGCAGACAGGCAGGTTTTTAGATTCTTGTTCTCAGAATGTAAGATTAAAATTGCTACACATCTCACTGCAGCACCTCCACAAACTTCTTATCTGCTAAAACAATTACCCATGGCAGTCACGTGCACAGTTTATGCTATTCCAACACTGACTTGAACTACAATAAACAAAAGATATTCTCTCCCTCTCTTTCATCATCCTCAACACCTTTACAAACACAGTTAAGCAACCTCCAAAAATAGCAGAGATAATACCTCGTGTCCTTCAGAACAGAAAATCATTATCTGTTACACACCAGCTTGAAGCCCATCTCAAACCAGGTCACTTTAACATGGAAAATATCCTTTTTTTTCCCCCCCCACATTTGCATGATCTTAACTTCACACTATCTTTCAGTTCTCCTGTACCATTCCTGTGTTTTCTCAAGTGTATGAGCCACTCCCTTTATTCCAACATTAGGAACATCTCGTTTGCTGAACAGCACTCCATGAAGCAATTAAGATTCAGTTGACTACAGAAAATGCACCTTGTAATGCTCCTGGCAAATCCAAATTTAAATAAATAATTGCCAAGATTCTCAAGGCTCCCATACAGATACATTTCAGATAAATGTATTTATGACTTCCATTCAGATACATTTCATAGAATCATAGAATGCATTGGGTTGGAAGGGAACTTAAAGCTCATCCAGTTCCACCCCCTCCCATGGCAGTGACACCTCCCACTATCCCAGGTTGCTCCAAGCCCCATCCAAACTGGCCTTGGACACTTCCAGGGATCCAGGGGCAGCCACAGCTTCTCTGGGCAATCTGTGCCAGGGCCTGACCACCCTCACAGGGAAGAATTCCTTCCCAATATTCCATCTAACCCTGCCCTCTGCCAGTGTGGAGCCACTGCCCATTGTCCTGCCACTCCATCCCTTGTCCAAAGTCCCTCTCCAGCTCTCTTAGAGCCCATTTAAGCACTGGAAGGGGCTCTAAGGTCTCCCTGGAGCCTTCTCTGCTCCTGGCTGAATTTCCAATCCTTTCAGTGCACCCCACCAATACCATAACTATGTACACATACAGCCATGACTTTGTACACATGTATAAACTATGTATACAGCAATGTCTGGAAATGTTGCGGTAATGAAAACCAAATTTTAAAAAATCATAAAAAAATATGTCAGTACACAACAATATTTAGAAGTGACATGCTTAACTGAGAGAATTCTGCATATTGACGTTGATTTACCTTCTTGTTGCATCTCCTCAGATTTCCTTCTCACAAAAGTAACTCGGGGTCTCATAGTCTCAACTTGTGCAGCTCCTTGGCTTTCCTCCTAGGTATCATACATTAAAATCACATTACAAATCTCACTTTTGATGTAAAAGCACAGCAAGATTACATTCAGCTTCAAGAAACATCCAAAGAAGTTTTTAAAGATTCATTAAACATGTGCACTTGGTCTCCCTACATCTGACTTCAAGAGAATTCAGCTCTGAATTAGCCTATTACAGCTATTCCCTCCAGACAAACATGCTGGGAGCAGCAAGAATGGATGGAAAAATGCCATTTAGACCTGAAGACTCAGGAGACTTTCAACTTTTACTCAGAGCATGCAGTGGAAAGAACATAAAATTTCCCTGGCTTTCTTCAATACCCAGGATATCTCCCTAGGTATTACCCCCCTGACTAATAAGAGAAAGATGAAAGACAAAAGAAACATAGAAGTCTCAGCACACAGGTTGGAAAACCCAGGCCAAATCTAAAATTTATTTCCTTGGCCATGTTTTTAGAACTGCTTGCTCCAAGCCCCATCCAGTCTGGTCATGGACACTTCCAGGGATGGGGCAGCCACAGCTTCTCTGGGTATCCTATGCCAGGGCCTCCCCACCCTCACAAGGAGGAATTTCTTCCTTATCTCAAATCTAACCCTGCCCTCTGCCAGTTTAAAATCACTGCTCCTTGTCCTGTCACTATGTGCCTATCTGGAAGACTTAAACTTTCTCTTCAGACAGACAAATTTAAAGCAGACAAGATGAAAAAGAGCTGAGATTATTTTCGGAGAGCATGAAGGTCTCATGTGACTGAAGGACACCAATATATTAAATGAATATTAAATGTCAGCAGCATAACAGTTCTCATGAAGAAGTGGGGTTTTTTTTCTACTGGATTTATAATACAGCAGAACTCAGTTTAAACTGAACTGAGCTGCAAACAGAAGTTGAGAGATAACACAGCTTCATAACCTACAATTATGCATTCCTGAAGGTTAAAAAACCACGTCTTTTGAAATACTAAAAAATGAAAGCTAATGAGAATACCAAAGTGACAATCCCTCTTGAAAAATGTGGATGGTCTAAAAAACATCCATACTTATAATATAATATTATGAAAATATTTTGCAACCAAGTGACTTTTTAAGATTTTAACAATGCATTTGGGACTTCAAATTATTTAGATTTACCATCTCTGGAATGTGTAGCCACGCAAATATGACTTCAATGTTCCTGTCCCTCCCATGATCAAAATGATTTGTTTAGAATAGGAAGAGCCCAGCTTCCTCCAAGTCATTCTCTTGCTTCTTAGAGCTAAGACCATGGGGGAAAAATGGCCACAAATAACAGTCAATTCCTGTATTGTTGCACAAGAATGGACAGGAGGGGTCAAAGTAAAGAGGCATTTAGTCTGGCTTTCTGTCTAACAGTGGCTAAAAGTATATATAAATCTCAAAAAAAAAAAAATCTAATGCCAGAAATGGAGGAGCAGCCAAGGAATTTGGGTAGATAAGAAAATTCCTGTATGACTCAAGCCATTTGTTTTGGACCGAGTGACCACACAGACTTCACTCTTCATGACTAAAAGCCATTTGCTCGTGCCCTGTGTGAAAACTCAGTGCTCTTTCTGCTGGTGAAAACTTGACCTGCACACCAGTGCCAGGGAGCAAACAAGTCTGGCAGCTCCACATCACTGCCACAAGCTCCCTGACACCAGGATCCTGCTCACACAGGCCGCAGAAACCACCCAGGCTGTGCCATCACCTCCCAAGCCCAAGGCTCAGCAGGACACCATCTGCAATCCTGCATTTTCTCAGGTCTCTCAGCAAACTTTGCTCCTAAGTAGATTTGTCTTCTGCCTTTGTAGGTAGGTGATACGGTTTCATTTCAATGAAGGCAAACACTGTCTGGAGATGAGGAACAAGATGTGAGAGTCAGTGACTAACTTGTGAGGAAATCCTTCAAGAAGTCTGAAGTGAATTCTGCCTTAAACATTGCACAGAATGCATGAATCACCCTGAAAGCCTCAGTACCTCCTGCTCTCTTAGCTGGTGTAATGTTACCAGAAAATCTGACTCCTGCAGGCAGGTGACAAGGCAGATCCAATGGCAGAGCTGAACACAGATGCCATCCTTAATTAAACCAGAGGAAAGGTTCATCCTTGTCACAAGGTGGATAAGTGCTGTCACAACAAGCTTTCCAATCACCTGCTACAGGGATCATTTTTTAATTTCAGAGAAGGATGTACAGAGCTAGTAGAGGATCTTACAGAATATGTGGCTTCACCACAGTAAACATCTCTCCTGGATGGGGCAATCATTTGTAAGTATGATTACCTCATAGAAAAGATACAAAGTTATCCTGTGAGAAAGTGATTTAGAGTCTTAAATCAGGAATAACCACACTCAGGAAAAAAACAAACCCAACAAAACCACACCAGTTTCTGGGGTTTGGTTGCGTGGTGTGAAGGGAAGGTGAGTTTTACATGCCAGCAGGCAAAAAAATCAAAAGCCACACTAAGAGTTCAGATGCAGGAAAAAGTTCCTAAAGATAAGATAACGTATAACTACCTATAGAGAAAGGATAAGATAATATATAACTATCTGTATATTTTCTGTGAAGGACACGTGTTACCCTCTCTGTCCCTATTACTTTTGGCTAGAATCCACTTTTGCCTGTGAACAGTAATTCCAAGAAAGTCAGTTCTGGTGAGCTCAAAGTAAAAGAGGTGTAACATTAAAAATCTTCTCTGAAGATGCAACACATCACTTCAGGTGACAAATTTAAGTACTGCTCAGACACCAATGGCACAATATACATCAAGGCTCAAAAACATAAACTCAAAGGCAGTTTAATGCAAGATATTTTAGATTATTTTTAATACAAATAAAACATCAAAATTTTTTAAAAAATCAGGGAAGGATAGAATTTATCCATGAACACAACAACCATGGTAAGTATATAATGCTTTCAAACACACTGTGAAGCCTCACATATTAGAGAGCAGTGTGTCACCTCAATTTTAGCTTTTACCTTTTGTTATTTGAATTTAGTTACCAAGAAGACCATCATCTCTAGGTAACAGCACATACTAATAAAGTAGCAAAAAAAACCTGTCTGGGTTTGAAACAGACGTCAACAGGATATTCCTCTAGCTTGAGGTGCTCTGAGGTTCATCATCCTCACTGCCTGTCCAACCCTGCCCCTATTAGGACAAACGAAGCTCCTGGAATGCTGAGTCAGTGGGATACAACTCATGAGGCCAAATCTCTATTGTCACATCCTCAGCCACATATCCAGGATGTTATCCTGCATTTGAAGGACTGTGCCCCTAAAACATGGGAATGTTGTAGAGGACTGGATCCTGGGAGACCAGTGAAGCTGTGAGGAAGTGCAGAAAAGATAAAAAAGAAGGTCTGAGCTTTAAAGAAGGGATATTTTAAGGATTTGTCACAGGAAGCACAATCACCTTTACTGCACACATGCACTTTGACTCTTCTCAGCTGAATGTGTCACTTTAAATGCACCAGTTCTGTGATGTCAGGCACAAGAGTGAAACAGGAAAAATTATGTTCCCAGGTTTCAGTTTGCTCCTCCTGACTAGGCACAGGAAAAATCCTTTCAGCTCACCTGGGACAGATCCTCTGGGAGTGGTGTCATTTTGCAGCTTGGCTGGGCTGCTGGCAGAGCAGGATTTGAATCTGGCTGTGACTCCAGTTCAGGCAAAAGCATTGGACTGGGACTTGCATCTGCACCTCCAAGAATTTCTGCTGAGACAAAAAAATTCCTTCATGAGCTGGAGCCATAACCTCCTGGTCAACTCACGTGGCAGAATGTGCAGCCCTTCAAACTTCCCAACAGTTGGACATGCAGTGTTAAAGAGAATGATTTCCTCCTTACATGGCTCATTGTGTACCCCTGAAATTGCTCTCGTGGGGATAAAAATGAAATAAGAAATACATGTCTGTGGAAATTGAAAAAATAAATCAGCTTTATCATCTGTAGATTTCTAATGTGGCAGCATCTGAGAAAGCTTCGGAGCTGTACAGTTCATCATACCATTATATGCTTAATGAGCTTTATCACACCTACAGGAAAGAAATTGGAAAAGCTTCTTTATTAAAATGTTTCACTCCTGTATGAACTAAAAGAAACCTGTATATAGTCTCTTTTAAAGGGATAATTTGCTCTATAATCCAACATTTATCATGGTTTTGCAGCCTGCAAGTGTGTAAAACATCTTTATGAAAAATGTACTGACAGCTCATGAACTAACTTTAGCCTTCTGCTATCATACAGAGCCAAAGAATGAATTTTAAGCCTAATTAACTATAATCATTGCTTAATTAACTGTAATTATTGTTCACTTTAAGACTGCATGTGCCACATTTCATTTGCATGTTGGTTTTTATATGACTTTAAGCATTGAAAACAAGGATTTATAAGTGACTGATCATCAAGATGCTGTTATGTCCCTCCATAAGCAACACCTGCTCCATCCTACTAATGGACATTGTGTTTCCATAGTACAAATAAAAGCTGGTCACAAAACTGAAAACAACCCACAGACACACCACCCCCAAAATTCCTACAGATACCTCTGTGAGTGACTCATTCTGACAGAGGAACTGAGTATCCACTGCAAGGTTTCATGTGCAGAGATGCACACGCTAAAATATGTGAGCTCTGACACCCACAGGTGTAACTATTATTTAGTATTAGCCCTAAAAAAAATTATCAAATAAAATGCTGGAGCTGCATTGTAGCTGTTGTGGCTATCAGGAAATAGTTGACTTGCACTAGGCTGAAGGACAAGCAATGACATCCCAGTGGTGAGAGAAAAAAGGTTTGGAAGGAAAGTGGAAAAAAATCACAAATCATTCCTTCCACCCTTCACCCGACCCTCCCTCCAAACCAGATTGTTTTCTGTTCTTTGTTGACTTCACTAACAAAAGGACCTAGAAACAAGAATTTCTGCTCCTCCTTGATATGAAAACAGCTCTTGTCTTGAAAGCAGATCCAAGCTTTTATACAATGTCGTTTCCTTAGCAATGCAATGAATTACTGTGCTGTGTTCAGAGGTGGGGAGGGAGGGAAGCTAAATTAAAAATCATCAGAATGCAACAGGACTTACTCTGGGATTGTAAAGATTATGCAAAAGCACAGGACATTGCCCTGTTAGTCCAGGGCACTTGCCTCCTCTCAAAAATACGCTGCAATAAAAACTAAAAACAACACTACAACATTTAGAGATAAGCTTAAAAATCAGTAGGGAAACACACTGCTGGTGAATTATCATCACATGCAGGAGCTGGTTTGAAAAGTGTGAAGATATTTACAGGACAGTCAAAGGGCATCCTAAATTAAATTAAATTAAAAATTATTTTGAAGATACAAGGAGATACAACCCTGTTATGCCAGATACAATCATGGACAGTCTGAGTAAGGGGGGCATAAGGACAGACAGACACAGGGCCAGGTTCTGCCATTAACAGGCACCTTCCAACTCCATGGCCCTGAGCATCATTACAGACTTACAGAAGCAGAGAAACCCCAGAATGGTTTGAGTTAAAGGGACCTTAAAACTCCTCCTGTTCCACCACCCTGCCCTGGGCAGGGACACCTTCCACTATCCCAGGGTGCTTCAAGCCCTACCCAGCCTGGCCTGGAACTGCCAGGGATCCAGAGGCAGCCACAGCTGCTCTGGGCAGTGTGGGCCAGGGCCTCCTCACCCTCACAGGGAAGAATTTCTTCACCACATTTGATCAAAATCTCTCCTCTTTTAGTTAAATCCACTCCCCCTTGTCCTGCACTATCTGCAGATGATCTGATCACTGATTTATTGCTGCCTCACGGAGTCCTTAGTGCTGACTGACCTCTACCAGCACAAACAAGTGACTTGGAGAAATCTCTTATCTCAGGAAAAACCTCATGCAACCAATTTTCAAACAACCTTCAACAAACTACTTTAAAGGAGAAGTTTGATAATATATAAAGTACCAAAATGTATTTTCAAGGCTGACACTGGTGTAGTTGTCCAAAGTGTTAGGTCACAGCTGTTTAAAAGGTTACTGTGTGACCAGTTCAAATGCTAATCACTTCAAAACCAAGCCAATATTCTATGTTCTCAAAAAGATTGTTTTTGCCACATGTTAAATACATTTAATTTCAATCCACTTCCTACTGGTCAAGGGTTAATAATGTGAGATAAGCTTCTCTTGTCAAATTCATAAATGTGAAAATTAAAAGGGCAGAAAACCAGCTGTTTGATCACTTTAATTTACACAACTTTTGATGAATCAGTGCAACCACGTTTGTGTTGCAACAGCGTGGTAATTATTTCAGTTTAGTTTAAACATATTTAAAACCACAGTTAACAAAAAAAAAAAAAGAGTTTCTACATGCTTGCAGCAGTTATATTAAATGAGTATAAAAGGACATTTTCAGATAACAACAGAGAACCTGGGATAAAAAATAAGGAAGAGGAAGGATGGACTGGTTCCAGTACTACTTTCAGCTAATAAATTTCCCTGCTTTACCACAGCAACATATCCCTGCTTTGTACAAGATGTGTGTGCCTGAGCTATCCATCTGGGAAAAAAATTTATTTCCATATCATTAGAGGAATAGGTGAAGCTAAAATATATTGCCATTTATGAGCCACTGCAGTATCACCACGATGGAGTGATAAAAGCAAAGAGGAGCAGTGCTGAGCAAGGGGACACACAGAAGTAGCTTGAAGTGCTGGTGTTAACACCTGCCCAATGGAAACTGCCTCCATCTGCTTCCTAGAACTGAATTTGAGTTAAATGAATCAAATAAACACTTTGCAAGTTAACTTTTCTATAGGCAAGTGGGTATTTGCCATGATTTTTATTCCAGTTGTAGGAAATTGCTAAGAAGAGTGAAGACAAGGCTTGAATTAAATCCAGTTCTTGAAATAGGAACACTAATAATTTCATTGTAGGAATTGCCTGTAAATATTGGATTTTGAATGTATGGCCTGATATTATTTCAGATGCTGTTATAAAAAACCTTCAGAATCCACATGAATATCACAGAGCAGAGATAAGAATGTAATTGTACCTCCAATTTGGGCAAGCTGCCCTGGAGATGCAGAACGGAGAGCCTGGTGTGGTCTCTTCCCAGAGCTCTGAGCAGCTGGATGCTCCATAAAAACAGAATTTCCCATCAGGATTCTCCCCTGTGCTCTGGTGAGCCTCGGTCTCTGACCTTCACTGAGCTCCCCAATGCTGCCATCAGAATCCTGCAGAGAACACCAAAACCACAGCACACACAAAAACCCAGAGTAAGTGTTCCAAACCCAGGCATTGTTTGCTAATTACATTAACCCTGAAAGCATTTATAGACATGGGTTTACTCTTATTTGCTTGGATAAAGAAAACAAGCCCTGGAGATATCATCAAGATTTGAAGTTAAGATCTACATTTATCAGTACTGGACAGAAAAGAAACACTTGCAGCCAAACATCATTTATTTTGTTAGTGGTATCTCAACATGATCAGAACCTAGGTTACATTTTTAGCACATGAAGCCTTTGATGTTATAGATTTGGCCACTGTTGACTGCCTGACCTTGAAACATTGGCAGCATCTAAAAGCTATTGACTCTCTGCACTGCCTGTCAGATAAAAGCTTCAATTTTCAAGTAGGTTTGGAGGGCATTAAAAATAGGGATGGTTCCCTGGATCCTGACTTTCAAAGCTGCAGGTTAAACCCAGCTTGCTTCCATGTAGGAAAACAGGTGGAATACACAAACACACACACATGTGCACAGTATCATTCTGAGGCAATTCAGGGAACATCCAGGAGAAAGTTGATTCTCCTCTAAAGGAGAGGGGACACCTGCACACACCTTGCCAGGATCTGGGGGGAGTTTATGAGTGCCTTGTATGGACAGAATGAGTGGTCTGTGACTATGGGAAAGGGAAAAAAGCAAATCAGAGCTGCACTTGTAATTGGCAGTGCTGATGAGAAAATGTCACTGCAATTACAGGCAGACTTGGGAGTTAACACTGCAGAAAGCTTTTCACCAAGTCCAGCCACCAGAGCTCATCAGCAAAATAAAGACAGACAAAGGAACAGCCAAGGAGGTGAATTAAGTTGGTAATTATTTAGACTAAACTGACCAAGATAGAAAGAAGAACTGCATATGCATCAGTAGCACCACAAAAAAGCAGTATCTGCTGTAAATAAAGGTGCTCATGAACCATTGCTGCAGTATTCAAAGTTCATTTCCTTCACTTTCCTCCACCTATGTTAGAATGAACACCCCATCCAAACTGCTATTTTCCAACACAGAAATAACTCAGATGTGTGACAAAAAAGATTGTGATGCATGTAATTACATTTTTCTGTGTCTCTTTTATTTCTGCCAGCTGAATAGGAATTTTTGAGGTTTTGTTCCAAGATCAGTATCAACAGCACATGCAAAGTACATGCAAACACTTGCTGGATTGCTCTTCATAGCTCCCTAAAACACTCCTGTGGCTGTTAAATGCAGTGTATTTGTACTGTTAAACATTCCACCTGTATTGCTGAAGTGACAGAAAACTCCCTGGTACTCCAAGTGACAGGACAAACCTGGGACATGGGGACAGTCACACACATATCTGGAAAATGAGGTAAATATGATGTACAGTTTGTTTATAACGCTAAGGCTTCAGTGTTTTAAAAGAATTTTTACAGAAGAACAAAGCCAACAGAAGTGGGATCACTTGGAGCAGGGAATGAAGTGTATGAAGCTGTTCTACAGCCAACAGGAAGGATAAACTTGGGATATTTTACCTACTTTTGAGTAGAAAAGAATAACTTCAAAACTACTGCACTTGAAAGCCAAGGACTATAAGTTACCTCCAAGTGGTCTCTTCCTTCTTGTGCAAAAACAGGTGCTTGATTTAATTTGGTTAAAATAGTCAGGACAGGATCCCTGTGTTTATCCATTCTCCTCATCACCTGTCCTTCACTTGGAGGATCATAATCCTAGAACAAACAAACAAACAAACAAAAAAAATTCCATCTAATACATGCTCCAAAACTGTTTTTTGGTAGGAATTTGAATTATTCTTACTTTAGTTCACAACTAAGCTTTTTTTAACATTAAGTTTCCACACTGAAAAATTATGTTGTGAAAATTCAAGCATTTAAAAATAAGCAAACAGATGACACACTGCTTTCTTTTACCCACAGACATGCACATTCTTTATTTGACACAAAAGACTCCAGCACTTAAAGAGGAACAAGGTCCTTCAGGCCTCCAAAGATTAGGGAAGCAGTTAAATCCTCACACATCCTTTGCTAGCAACAATCTGTCTGCAGGGCTGCTCTCACCAATAAGGAATTTCCT
>VZUA01076821.1:0-18669 GCA_013401035.1 Horornis vulcanius | reverse complement strand
AAAAAAAAAAAAAAAGCCTTATGGCCCTTGGAAGACAGATAAGGGTACTTACCTGCAGTGAGGGGCTGGGTACTGCTGTCTCTGTCCACAAGCAAGCCACGGAGACCAAGTTTTTACAGGAAGGACTTCCATCCACATCACCACTGTAGCTTGAGGAGTGTCTGCTTGAAAACTTTAGACAACAAGGTGGGAGCTCATAACCAGGCCATGGGGTTCCCTGAGGAGCAACATGGCATGCAGGGCTGGCTATGGACTCTGGGTTACATCTGCCTCCTGGAGCAGCAACTTGATGTCACTACAGCTGCCACTGCATATTCAAAGGCTGAAAAGCGCTAAAACATTGAAAAATGTTTTAAGTATCCCATGTAAAGCTTCCTTCTGCATAAAGAAAAAATAAGAGGCAACCTCTTCCTACACATTTTCAAATGCTTGGTAGATGACAAAAATACTGTGGCATTTTAATAACATCAACGTATACTAAAACTAAACTCTACATAGTATGGATTGTTGTATTTTATGTACTGCAATCAGTAATCTTCAGTTTACAGGTGAGAGAAAGCTTATGTCAATCTAAGGCCTATATGCTGCTTTTTAGAAACAAATACCAATTGTTTCTCCACTGTTATTTCTTTATTAGGTCAATGCCAAACAATGCAAAAAATTATCTAGAACTGACAGTGAAACAGGAAGAGAAGAGACTTAACACTTTTCTGCACTGATAGGTTTTAATAAGATATCACATAAAAAGTCTGTAAGGCTTTCACACTTTCTTGTATTTCCTTATTCTGTCAGGAATAAGTTCTCAAACAGCTGAATATGTAGTGTATTTATTTCATAAGGAAATATATACTAATTCAGACCCTAGACTAGAGCAATTTTTTCTTAAATCAAATATCTCTAGTTCTTCACATTTGAACTCTTGAATCTTTCCACTTACCATAGAGAACACTCAGTACCTTACTTCAAAAAAAGCTGTGGAAAGAGCATGGTGCAATAGTTGCAGGGTGTGTATGTGGCACAGATAAGAAGTGGTTTTCTATTGCTTATTTTCATTATAACAGAACTCACAAAGTGCTACGCTCTCTTCAAACCAATGTCAAGAAACAGATCCTGCCAAAACAATGCAAAATAGATGTTGTAAAGGTTTCCCTGTATTCCTTAAAAGTTAGGAAATATCAGAAGCTGGGATGCCAGTATAACCTTAATTCAACCCTACTGTGCATATCCATTATGATCCAGTCTTTAATTACATGATCACATACCCTTTGTTTCTTTTTTTTCCCTAGGGCTTCTGCTTCTTTTTTAAGTATCAGATGGGCTGAATAAGGCAGCTCTTAAATGTTTACATTTATCTTCTTCAGCAGCCTGCCATTAATATATCAGTGAGCATCTTGCACTATTAAGCAGGCAAACTGCCTCCTCCGTGTCTGGAGCTGTAGGGACAGGAGAAGACAGCTGGGAACTGGCCAGAGGAGAAAGAATCACTTTGTATATCCCAAAATGTGGAAGTGCAGAAGAAGTTCAGAGTGGTGTGGTAGATCAGTGAAACATGCCGGCAACTGGCAGGAAGCTAAGCTACAAACCAGCTACAGGCCATGGTGTGGCTAGTTTGTTTGATGCTCTCTATTACAGTCCAATCAAGAAAAGCTGACTTTGCTTGATGCCATGAGCTGCAGGCCAAAGTCTTCCTCATCAATTAAGAGCCTGCAGACTTTAAAGAGGAGGATCTCTGGGAAAATTTCACACGCCGGAAATGGCAGCAGCTCCTTTGCTGTCCTGCCATAGCACTGAGATGGAAATGGACTTGCCTGGACTGGGAAAACAGCATCAGCAGCTCCAGTTACCTCGTTCACACCCATGGATAGGGATGAGATCCTCCGGGCAGGCATCTCAAGTCTTGGCCTTGAAATTACACTTAAACAGCTTGGTGGCTGCAAGAAATGAACACCAAGGTAGTTCATTCCTCACCAGTGGACTGGATCCGTATGCACAGCACTTTACCTCTCCCACAGAGAAGACAGTTTTATACATGGTGTTACTATCTGAAATCAACAGGAACTATGAAAACTTGATTGCTAAAGAGTCCTGAATTTATTGACTTTGCAAGAGATTTGAGAGGAGCACCATGATGGTCCAGAAAGCATTTCTTAAAAAAAAANAAAAAAAAAAAAAAAAAAAAGAGCTAAGAAAAGATCTTTTAAATTTCTCCCCTTCTCACTGAGAGTGACATGAAGTACATGCTGCCACATTATGTTCTTAAAAGCACAATTCAAGGGGGATGATTCAAAGCTGAACAGCCTTGCTGTCCATGGCAGTTATGGCTGGGGACAGCTTTTTAAGCCTCATGTTTTGAGGTGCTGCTATCTAAGACCACTTACCTACCTGAGAGTCCCTAAAACTCCTTCTGAGCCTTTGATTCTGGATGGAATTAGGTAGAAGAGAAAATGGCCCAGATAAAAAAGCTCAGGTCCAGGCAAACATTATATTATTTTTTGTTGTTTTCTGAAGTATTTCCAGTAATTATTTTAGTATAATTGTGATGCTCAAACATTGCTTTAGCACAAGCTAAGCAACAGTTTCCAGGATGGTTGGACCTTGGTGTGAAGGGGGAGAGAAGCATCTGCTCCTTCAAGGTTTGAAAAAGCATGGCACTTTGCAACCTATGAACAGAGCAGAAATGGCAGCTCTGGATATACCTCACATATGCCACAGAAGCACTGAGAAGAAAGGATGGCTGGCACCTGAAAAGCAGCAAGAGCACAGGCCAGGCTGGCAGCTCTTCCCTTCTCACAGAATGGTCAGCTCATGATTGCTAATGTAATGCTCAGAAGTTAGTAGGAGGAAAATGGATGAGACTGTGCTCTAAAACCAACACCAATATTTTTATATGGTGTACACAGTACAATATGCAGTAAAGCTGTGAGTTTGAGCTCTTGGGATTATCGTTTGAAGGTGTTTTGCAGATTTCCCTTGTGTATAGTGTCAGAGAATCCCTTGAGCCTAGCAGCCTAAGATAGAATAGATCCCGTGTGCAGAGAAAAGACCAAAAGCACTATAGAGTTACATCTCTCACACCAGATAAACAAACAAACAAACCTGTCTACTTTCACTTTTATTCGAATTAGTTCACATGCATATTTTTATATACTTCATTAGTGAATTATTTTCACTGAAAAAGAAATCGTGTATTGCATGAGCCTTTGTTGAGCTAATTTCTGATCGTTGACTGTAAGAACTGCATATGCAAATATCAGGCATCAGGCTGTATTTCACTGGATACTTTGCACGGGGGCACGGCACAAACCCTTGGGAAATAAGGTTTCTACCAAATAAGCTACAATTTATGTTTTTTAACAAAACCAAAATAAACAGAAATCTTCTGCCGTTTCTTTCCTCTCCCCTTTTGTTTAGCAGAAAGGGAGACAGAACACTGGAAGGCCTGAGATTGACACTCTCCTGGGCAGCCACTAGCTGACACATCACTCCCCCCAGGGGTTTTGTGACAGGACAGCTGGGACAACAGCACAGTGCGATGGGGAACGCGCAGGGCCAGACGCTATTTTAGGATGTCGGCAGAGAGCCACGGCCGAGGCCTGGCTCGCGGCCTGTGAGAAGGGTTCACCGTGCTCCGGCACAAGGGCCCGGGGCTGCCGGCTGCCCGGGAAAGGCTTCGCTCTCCGCGGAGATCCCCGGCCGGAGACCCCGATACGGCCGCGGTTCACAAGCGCGAGGAACTGCCACACTCGGGCTCCCGGACCGCCGGGCACTGCGTGGTGCCACCGGAGCACCCCTGCGCTCCGAGAAAAGGCGAGGGGGCACAGACACATCACCTCCGCCGCCTGCGGGCATAACCAACCACCGGCGCGGGGGCGCCCGCGCGGCTGCGGCCGCCCTTGCGTGGGGAGGCGCCGGNACTCTCCGCACTGGCGCGAGCCCCGCCCCCCGCGCACACGGCTCCCCACAGCGAGGACGCGCGCCCCGGCACGCAGAGACCCTCGCGCGGGCACGCACACCCTCACGCCGAACCCCCTGCGCGCGCCCCCGGCTCTATTTGTTTACAGCTGATTACGTCACCCACCTCGGCTGGCCCCGCCCCACCAACCGCCGTCAACATGGTGCGATCGCCGGATTGGCGGCTGCGCGCCCCCGGCGCCATGACGCCACTTCCTGTCGGCGGTGGCTATAAGAAGCGGCGGAGGACAGAGAGCTCCCTTCGCCCCTCGCCGCAGGAAATGCGGGGAGCGCTGCCGCGGCCGCCGCTGCTGCCGCCGCCCCCCTGCCGTAGGAAGAGGAGGCGGAGGCTGCCGCCCCCGGGATGTGATCTGGGCTCCGCCGCCCGCTCCGCGCCCAGTTAGAACCGCGCCGCCCCCGTCTCGCCCCGCGCCCCGTCCCGACCCGTCCCGCTCCAGCGCCGGCCGCCCCGGAGAGCTGGCTGCCGCCCGCCGCCGCCTCCATGCATCCCGCCCTGTACACCCGGGCCAGCATGATACGTGAGATCGCCGCGGCCGTGGGCTTCATCTCCAAGTTCCTGCGGACCAAGGGCCTGATGAACGAGCGGCAGCTGCAGACCTTCAGCCAGTGCCTGCAGGAGCTGCTGGCAGGTGAGGGCGGCGTGGGCGCGGCGGGAGCCGCTCCCCCCCCTCCGCCCGGGCCGCCTGCCCGGTCAGGGCTGGCGGCGGTGCGGGCGGCACCGCGCTCCGCGGGCGCCCGGAAAGGGGGAAGGGGAAGGATCTTTCCCTCCGAGGGACTGGTGCTCCTCCGCCGGGGGCGACTTGGGCTCCGCGGCCGTGGCTTGCCCCTTGCGGGGACCCACCATGCCGAGCCGGCCCCGGCAGGTGTGGGAGGCATGAGCGGGCTGTAAACAAAAGGGGCTCGAGCGTCGCGTAGGCAGCTCCCCGCCTCGCCCCCGCCAGTCCTTGTCTCCGTAGACAAAGCTTTCGAGTAGTCCGGGCATGAGCTCCGCGCCAGGGGCTCGAACTGCCCCGTTTCCAGAAAGAAAAATGCTCCGAAGTTGGGTTTTTTTTTTTGTCAAGTAAAATTCATCGGTGGACGATGAGTCTCGGTTCCCCTTTCTTCTAGAAGCGTCTCTTAGCCTCCCCGCAGCCCCAGTTAGGTACAAATACCGAGGGTTCTTTCGCTGCCCTGTGGGTTTTGTAATCCCAAGCCTGCGTCCCAGTGGGCTCGATAGTGGCTACAAGTACCCTTAGATCGAGGGTTTTGGGGTGGGATAAAACTCCTGAGGTAAGTGAAGTCCTTGGTTTCTCGCCATGGAAAACAAGCTGGGAAGAGCAGTGGTGAAATACAGCTTGAGTCAGTCGGTAAATGCTGCCCAGCTTCCTCCCTAGTTAGTTTTGGGTGTTCTTAGAATGTGAGAAGCTAAGCACGAGTGTGATCTCAAAAGGATGCTGGAAAGGGTCTTTTCTTTCCTATCTCGTTTATGATGCTTTGAAGCTCTTGAATTTTTCTGTTATGTATGTAATAATTTCTCTGTTTTCATATTTGTTTTTTCTGAATGCCAGGAAGTTGCTTTTCACTTCTTTCTGGTGGTGGATGTTGTTCTCTATACAGTAGCGCAAAGCAGTAACTTTGTACCAGTGCTTCCCAAGGGGCATTGCACTTTGGTAAATCATCAGCAGAAATCAAGCCTGTAATGATTTTTGAAGTCATTTGATGCTAAAATAATAAGCTTTCTAAGATCTTGAGATATGAAATTTGCAAGAGACCGTGAATCACTGTGTGTATCTTTCAACACAGAATTAAGGAGGATAATGTTTGTTTTTTATTTTATAGAACATTATAAACACCACTGGTTCCCAGAAAAGCCATGCAAGGGATCAGGTTACCGATGTATCCGGATCAACCATAAAATGGATCCTCTCATTGGACAGGCAGCACAGCGGATTGGATTGAGCAGTCAGGAACTGTTTCAGCTTCTTCCGAGCGAACTCACTCTCTGGGTTGACCCTTACGAAGTGTCCTATCGCATTGGAGAGGATGGCTCGATCTGTGTGCTGTATGAAGCTGCGCCGGCAGGAGGTAGCCAAAGTAACACCAACATGCAAATGGTAGACAGCAGAATAAGCTGTAAGGAGGAACTTCTCTTGGGCAGAACTAGCCCTTCCAAAAGCTACAATATGATGACTGTATCAGGTTAAGATATAGTCTGTGGATGGATCACCTTAAAATGGATGGATAAATTTGGTTTTTACTTTGGGTGGGCACCTCTGGGGATGGATTATGGAATTTAAACCATGTCACAGCTGTGAAGATCTGGCACACGTTAGAGTGGTATACTTTAAAGTGACAGTGCCATAGTTTGGACAGTACCTTTCAGTGATTTAATAGCCTGTGAGTCAAAATGATTGCAGCTTGCTAGGGATTAAGAAGATCTAGGAAGTGTCAGTTTCTCCAAGACACCTGACTTAATTTCTACACCAATTTTCAACCCCGATCTGTATTTATAAAGTGATTCTCTGCAGTAGGTCTTGCAGAGCAAATTTGCACTATTACATTTATTAATTGTTAGCATTTTTGGCAGCTCAGTAACAAGACTTACGAACACCATAGTACTGGAAATTTTCAGACTTTTACCTAGCACTTACAAATGTGTATAAATGTACATAAGATAAAATAGTAAGAATGACCTGGGAAAAGGGTCAGATCTTTACATTGGCCTCAAAAGTAGCAAGTGATCAGAATCTGCCATGGCAACAGGCTTAAAAAAGACCATATAAAGACACTGTCTGAACTGTGGTGTTAGCACCAGCCAGCTATCTGTACATTTGCTAGCTTGTAGTTTTCTAAGACTGAGTAAACTTCTTATTTTTAGAAAGTGGAGGTCTGGTTTGTAATTTCCTTGTTCTTAATTGGGTAAAAGTCTTTTCCACAAACCACCATCTATTTTGTGAACTTTGTTAGTCATCTTTTATTTGGTAAATTATGAACTGGTGTAAATTTGTACAGTTCATGTATATTGATTGTGGCAAAGTTGTACAGATTTCTATATTTTGGATGAGAAATTTTTCTTCTCTCTATAATAAATTGTTTCCTATCTTGGCATTTTAATTAATCTCTTGTCGTGATTACAATAGGACCAGTTAAATTATTTTTTGTCTCACAGTAGAAATGAAATAGGTACTATAAAGGCTTAAGAACATCAATGGCACCCTGATGCTAGGGAACACTTGGTACAGACCTGGATTAATGAGGACCTCACATATAAATGCTTGGGAAGTTTAGGGGAACACTATGTATGTGTCACTTTAAACCTTGTTAAATCAGTCAATGTGGAAATAACTCCACGGCCAATAATTCCAGGATATGAGGAAAAGGTACAGAAATAACATCCACCAAAGATGACTTGAATAAATCCAGAGGATTAAAGTTTACTTGGCTTCCTGATGAAGGATATAGCAAACCTAAATGTCCATTTTGGCCTACTTGCTCACAAGTTCACAGTTCTTACCTGATGGATTCCCTGCAAAATGAGTTGGGACCAGTGTCCCTTAACCTTAAGAGCAGCTTGCTGCCTTTTGCTTTCTTCAGATGCAAGACTTTCACTTTAGAAATCATTAAGATTGGATTCAACAAAAGGTATGTTGATCTTTTTTCCCAAACTTAAAAGGTTGGCTGAGGCAAAGTGAGAAGCCCATACTTATGTGTGTATTCATGGTTAATGAATGATGTAGAGATGTGATTCGCTTAAGCACCACACTAACGTCATTTGTATACAGCACAGCAGATACACTTGAGAGAAATTCCTTACCACTCTAACCACTCTATTTACACTGTTAAAGTGCTGGAGTAAAACTCAAGGCTTTTCTGTTCCTTATCTCCTGTGTACTTTGTTCTGTGAGTGTTCAATAAAAGGCCTACCTACCTTGCTCGCTTCAATCACAAGAGCTGCTGTTGATGCTCTGAGTGAAAAGAAAGCCACCATGACTTGCCAGCCAAGCTTGCAAGCTATGGGAGAACTGAGCATCAGATTTGCCAGGAGTTGTTGCAGCTCCTGCTCAACTATGAATGAGCCTTTACAATAAGACAGTAGTAATGTGTCTCCAGTTCATATACAGCTGATCTCTAATATAGCTGGTTATATATAAGCAAAATATAAGACTGAACTGTCCAGCTTTTTTTTTTTTTTTACTAATTTCTTTCCCTCTGTTTTTTGAAAGTTGAGCTTTTAAAAAACAATTTTTACCGTGATCTGCATATGTATGGCAATATTCAGCCGTTCAAAGTATTGCTAGGGCTCCTCTGGCACTATGGCTTTCTGGCATAGACGTGTGGAAGCATAAGTGCTCCCAAAGCAGTGAACTTTAAAGACCTTGCTCTGTAGGCATCTGACAAAAGATGTGTTACTAAAGCTTCAGAGTGAGCCTGTGTTATAGTAAAGTACAGGTGTAATTCATGCACAGATTCAAAGTTTAGGCTCACATTTTGATACCTTAAAAATTTTCTTAATTTTAAGACGACACTTTAAACTCTTAAATTTGTAAGTAAGAGATTTATTCTAGTGGTAGGCGTACTCAAAGACATTTCTGTTGTGTTATGTGTCCACAGACAGAAGTGTATCTGAGTAGAAAGAAAATACTGAGCTTGGCTTTAAAGCTATATTAAGCTTTCATGAAGCTCACTGCTGACTGAACTATACTTGGTATATTGTGGTGCTGCCTGCAGTCTTTTCTGCTGCACAGCAAGAACAGCATCAGAAGGGGTAGCTGTATAGTTGCTCTTTGACGTGAGCTGTGCACATTATGAAAGCATCAGCTGTCAGTACTTTCTTTTTGGTAAATTAAGCATAGCTTTGTGTGGCAGCAAGTGTTCCATCTGTGAGACTGGCATGTGACACTGAACCAAGAGTGAGCCTGCTCCTTTAGATGGTTAACATTTTAGCCCTTTTACGGTAAGGTGCTCTCATTCATGGCATAATTTTTAACTGCAGCTGTAACTAGTAATTGGTGCAACCCATGTCCTCAGACTTGCTGGGATTTATTCCAGCTGGAATTTAAATATACCCCAATGTGCACACAATGTGCCCTTGTCTGATTTTGAAAGTATTTAGCATACTGTGGCAGCAGAGCATAAGGACTCCTGAGAGAAGTGGACTATGTCTGTAAGAGTAGGCTGTTGCCAATCCTGTGTTTTGCTGCAGGTAAAACAAACAGCACACTAAGCTAAATGCTTGTCACTTTTGAATTTCATTCAAGGTGCCATTAGGAAACCAGCAAGGCTGTTATTTTAATGCAAATGTAAGAGATGAGAACGCATTCAAGACCTGCTTGCTCAGTGCACGTTAGTTAAATTAGTTGACTTTCTTTGAGGAGCCCTGAATAGTCCTGCAGTTGTTCCAAGGGTAGTCTCAGCTGTACGCGGCTCTGATGTTACAGCTCTTCTCAGAGTGACGACCAGGCTGCCCAGACTTGTTGACCATTCAGTGAATGTCTTTTTATAAAGTGTACAGTCGCTTTCTAGTTTATGCCAGGTGAGCAATTTTTTTTTCTGATAGCATGTTCCCCCACTGTGCTACTGTGTGGTATCAGATCCTACCACTCAATACTACTTTTGTATTTTTGTTTGGTAATGATGCTCCTCCTATAGAGAATTGTATTACATGTATCCTGTAAGAAGCTCTGTTGTTCTGTTCTCTTAGCAGTTGTGTTTTTCTCCTGCTTGTTCTGGAGATGTACGTCTGGCTTAAGCAGCCATTTGGACCGTAATATTTTTTTCTTCTGCAGATCTTAGTGTCATTCTTATGTTTGAATAGAGATGTGAGGATTCTCCTTTGATTGCTAATAATTCTGATTTTAGTTTTCCACTTTTCTGCTGACTCTGCAAAGATTTTCAAGTACATCTATATATGACAGGCCTCTATGCCACAGGATTTTCTTATTATTGGTTTGTTCTATCAATCTACATGAGAATTTGAAATAACATGAGGCACTTTTCTGATGTGGAAATACCATCACTGGCTTATACTTTTGTTTTATCTCATATTGGATAAGAAAGTCTTCTGTATTCATCACAAAATGAGTCTTCTTGGATCATACCAAGCTGTATGTCTCATGCCATAGCTTAAAGATGACAATTTTGAAGGCTAAATATTGTTGAGCCTGTATGTTTTTTACTGCCTTCAATTTAAATGGGTGAAGGAAAAGCTTGCAAGATGATTTATAAGCAGGGGGAACTGTACTGCAGCAGTAGAACCTTACAAAACAGTTTACTGATGTGCAAACCATAAAGAATCCAGTTAGTGCTCCTGGAGTGGTTGGTTTGTGCTGATGCTTGTAAACATTTCTGTCATCAAATTAAGCAGATGTCTCGGAACATGGACACTCAATACGCTTAAGGTGTCCTTCTAATTAACCTTGTTTGTTTATACTGGAAGAATATGATCTCTTGTTATTGTGCAGGTTAGCAATGAATACAACAAAGAACGTTGCTGCTTTTCTTTTTTTTGTGTTTCTATGTAAAGTTTATTTCTGAATTTCCATAAATCAAGTAGTACTCTACATTTTACAAAGTTTCCTCTACTTAATGCCATAATTTTAAGGGAAAATAGTTTATATTGGCAAAAGCTGCCACTTGACTGAAGAACATTAAAGCTGTTTTTAGTTTAAAGAGTGAAACATGTATAGACTGGAGATAAATAGTTCTCCCAAAAAAGGACTGTGTATTTACACATTCTTGGTGTAATAGCAGAGGTTATTTTTACACGTTTCAGATTTACATTCCAATGTGAACACTGAGAAGCAGGATGTTAATTCAGTGGCTTTCAGGGGTTGGTAGAGCAAGCTGGGCTTAGACAATAAATGCTGTATTAATAGTTAGCAGTGACAATTTCATCAACATAGGAATTGCGGGGTATAATTAACATCAGTTGCTTTGACACTATGCTCTTAATGTATGGTTTCAACCTTTCTTTCAGTAGCAGTTGGAGAATGCACTGTGACAAATTATTGCTGATACAAAGTAGGTCAACAGTAAAATGGCTGACTTACCATAAATGAACCGATCTAAATTATTGTTAGCTTCATGTCTAGTGGAATTTTCTTAGTGGCTAAGGCAGTGCTCTTGTGTTTCTCAAGCGTGAACCTTGTGTACAGCTTTTCCTAACTCCTTATTTCCTAACCATTTGATATTTTTGTCTAAACAAGAAGGAGCATTTCCTCCCAGCTGCTGGGAAGAAATCCACACAAGCAGTAGTGCTGCATGCCTGACAGCAGATGTTTGCCCTTGTAGTATTGCAATTCTGTGACTGCAAAGCTGGAAAGGAGAATTGACTTGCGACTAAGGAAAACAAATAAAATGCTGCATCTTCAAGTTTCCAGGTTTTCTTTACTGAAAGCAACTGGTGGCAACATAGGAGGAAGGGAAATAGGATGATACTGGATGAGAAAAATCCCTGGCTGAGGGTATTTTGATAATGCTTTTGCAGAGAGACGTGATTCCTGTGATCAGCTGCTCGGTGCCTCACCATGGCTTACAACAGTCTTCTAATGTTTTCTTGAGAGGTGTAGCTTTTACCTTTTTACCTTTTAGGTATCAGGAAACCTCTAGCTTTCAGATTCTCTGGGGCACTGTAAAATTCAGTGTGATTGTTTTATGTGCTGATTATATAACTGAATAAAATTATAAACATGAACCTGTTAGCATGGTAAGGATGCAAGGGAAGAGAACTTTAGTAATCTTGGAGCAGCCTTGAATGTGTACAAAGACCAGCAGTGTCTGAAATGCCCAATGACAGTGTCAGGGCTGGGGATGCTGCCCAGCATTCCCAGTTGGGTTCCAGGCAGCAACATGTACCTGAGGATCTCTTGACATCGAGTTAAGGCTTGGGTACATCTAACTCACAGGTCAGCTTAAAGACAGATTCCTAGTACCAATGATATCGTCTAATGACATTGGCTGCAATTAAGAGTTTCTAACAGTGTGCCCTTGCTTTCCTATGTTCTATGAAGTTCAGTTATTGCTTTTTGTAATGTAAGAACATGAAATAATTGGTAAGTTTGGAGTTTTGCTGGGCAGAAGCTAATGAGTTTCTTGTATGTTAAAAAGAATTTCGAAAGACAATGTTTCTTCTCTGCACTGAAGTTTAAACAAAGTTTTATTTATATGTGTATAGGGGTACATATATAATTTTCTTGTATAAATGTATATATATATGCACACATTTAATTATTAGACTGTTTTTCAGTGGGTCATCCTGAAGTCCCTGCTGGCTGTGATTTAATTCAAATCACTGCAGGTGTTCTGAAGATTGTAATTTTGCATAGGTGGGGGGCAATTATCCTCCTTATTCACTTTTTATGCCTTAAGATGTTGGTATTAACAGGAACATGTATTCTGATTTTTGTCTTTAATTTTTCGGGATGTGAATTTGCAGCCTAACTCAATTTCCTACTCAGTTGAGTAGATTTTCAGGATTTTCTGTATTTAAAGCAAATTAGTAGTAGTTGTCTAAAGGAATGTTTGCAACATTTAAATCAATGTGATACAGGGCTGAGAGGAATTAAGAAAGGATACTTTTTTACTTTGCATATTCACACCAATAGTTTGTAACAAAGGAGAGAGATTCCTCTGGTTTCTGGTAAGCAGGTGGCCGAGCAATCAAACAAGGGTCCGTTCTGGTTGAGCCTGCAACCCTTTCTTAGATGGGTGCAAAAGCACAGTTGCTTCTGTATGGTAACATTCACATTCTTAGTGTGTAAGTTAGGTATTTGTTTACAAAATGTGAAAAACTATATCCTCACTACAAAATCAAATCAAGGTGCTCGTGTGGCACATCAAATGCTAAAAAGTTATACTAGTGATATTAACCAACTTTGCAGTTCCACCTCTAGATGTAGTCTTTGTTATAATAATTTCATTTTTAACTCCTATCTTCCTGCTTCCTTTGTCATTTGCAGCCTATTGTCTAACTCCCTCGCTTGCAGGCAGCATGAGGTCATTCCGTTTGTGGATCAGTAGGGAAATAAAGAAGGCAGTGGAAGTGACAGTATCAGCCTGAATCATGATGACATTAAAGAAAATGATAGATTTACTTCAGTGTTGTAAAAGACCTGTGTCTGTGTGATGAAAGCACCAGACTCTAAATTTTGATGGTATTTGTGATACTTTCTTTGTTGTCTAGTTACATTTAACGTAGGTGAGGCTTTCACAATATAATTGAGGAAAAACATGTTGCAGATATGTAAGTACTTTTTAGAAGGGACAGCTAAACAGATGTATCTGCTTGATTGTTTATCCAAACGTTCCTGTGACTATCTTCAAAGCTTGTCGCTTGCAGAATTGACAAGCCCTGCATCATGAACAGCAGAACCCTGGCTCTGAATACTGAAAGTGATAGTTTCTGCAATTATTCAGTAGAAAAATACGTGCATGTCATGCAAATTTGAAATCACTATTCATAGAGTTTACTGAAGTTGAAGTTAATTCCAAGCCAACCTGATATGTGTACAAAATGTCTCCTAGATTATTAAACTGATGTAACCCCATGACTAATTCTGCAGTACAGATACGTAATTTCTTTTTCTTGTCCCTTTTGTTACACACCCCCTCTCTATAGGAACATCCCTTTGCAAGTGGTTTACAAATAATAAAATGAAGATTGGCATGCCAATGTTTTAAAATATAAGACCTCAGCCTTTGCACAGTCCTAATTTTACTGGTGTGAGTACTGTGAAGCCTTTTGACTTATTCATGTCAATACGTCATATGCCCTTCAGTAATTTATGAGATCAAGTGTGTGTCAAAAGCTTCCTTAGTGAAGCAGAAATGTACTTTTTATTATTTCCATAGGCCCTGGAAGGCACATTAAGATCTTTATTATTGACTGAAAAGAAACTTTCTTTTTTATTACTGTAGAATAGAGATAGTGAATAGGCTGAAAAGAGAATGCCGCACACCTACTGCATCATGATCTCATTCTCAACATGATTGCCTCGGCTCTTGCCAGTTCCAATGTTCGTGAGTCATACTCCAGTATGTGATTTGCTTAAAAGCAATAAATGTCAGCACTTTTATTTACGATCTGCCTTTGAAGATTTGGAAGTCATAACTTCAACACATTTTTTTTTTCTTTGACCGTGAAGGCTAGGAACTGGCTTTACCTTTCTCTTTTAAATGAAAGATGAAAGCTTTGATTGATGTATTGCTCAGTCTGACCTAGATGCAGTGGGTTAAGATGTGTAACTATCCAAACCCACTTCTTCCTCCACTTTGTGAGAAATTACCGTTCTGGTAGGTGGGATGGCAGAAATGGCTTTTATAGCTCTTGCTCAAAATTGGCTGAAATTTGTTAGGGTTGCTGGACTTGTGTCACATCAGACTGAAATGCCTGAGCCGGGGTGGGAGCCCAGTGCTGTGGGAGTGACAGCCTCTGGCAGACAGCTGGGGGTGTTGGAAGCGGGATGAGCTCAGCACCTGTATGAGACGAGACCCTCTCTTGTCACCTGCCTGTGAGAGCCTGCATGTGCTGAGCAAACGCTGCCATGCTGGAATTTCGGGAAGGGGTCATGTGTGATCTGTGGGGGAGGGAGAGAAGTGGGGAAGGTGAAAGACCAGACAAATGATCCATATGGTGAGTCAGTGGGAAAGAACTGAATGCAATTCCAGCCTAATAATGATTCATAGCTACATTGTTTATAGTTCTTGAGAGAGTGGCTGATCACATGGGCTGCAATGTACACGTTTATAAGCTCTCCTTGAGGACAAATGAGGGAATTTACAAGGGAAAAAAACCAACAAGCTTTCAATTTTAGCTTACCTCTTTCTTGTGTGCATTTGAAAGTTTCCATTTATTCTAACTCTCATTGCCCCAGGCTCCTGTGCTAATAGGCCTGGCAAATTTTGCTTGTGAGCTAATCAGTGTGCTTGCTAGATGCCTCACAAGCATTGTAGAGCAGTTTTTAAGACACCTACGGGAACGTGGGGTGCCGCTCCCCAGCGTTCATGTTACCTGCTGGCTAAGTAGCACAGCAGCCCTGCTTTAGGAGCTGGCTTTGCACCTTCACCACATAGTGGATAAACCTCTCCTTCATCCTCATGGCCCTTGAGCTTGGTATGTGTTTGACTGTCTCCACTGTTACTATAGTCCAAGATAAATGGCAGTGCTGATTTGCTGGAAAAAGGTTCTCAAGTGATTGTTTTCTCTGCAGGCTGCTTTCTGGACATAGCTGTGGGCAGTTTGGATCCTGCCCGTGTTGCAGATACATACAGTCAGCAGCCAGGGCAGCTGCAGAGCTGCAGAAGGCAGTTATTCTGGTGGTGGGGGGCATAATATAAACTACAAAAAGATCTTTTTGGGTAATGATTCGTAGAGAAAGAGCCCTTTAAAGTGGAAGTTATTCAAAGGGAGGTAATTGTGGTTGGGTGACTGTTCCTGTGGTGGGTCTGCACACCACCTTCCGTTTTCAAGAATGGTCACATTATTTAAAATATTTAACAGTTCAGTCACTTAAAAGCTGCATGTATGTAGAGGTACACCCATGCAAGTATACAAGAACCTACATTAATGCTATGAAAGATACTGGAGTGGCATAAAATGTGTGAGAAGTTTCTGCAAATACTATCATGGGGTTAAGCAATTATTATTGCAAAAATTTTATGAAAAAAGAGTTGTGAGCACAACCAAGGTCAAGAAAGCCCCCTGTGCCTTTCTCCCTGGAAGTGTGGTGAGAATTCTTATGCATAAGTTTTTTTTTTTATCTGATGGTCTTCTTTTTGGAGAAATGTCAGTGAGAGGAAGGAATGGGAGAGAGAATGGGGTGACTTTCCACTCTCCACCTTCCACTGGAGGGTGGAAAGTCAAATGAAAGTCTAAAAGTAGGTTGTGTTAAATTTCACTGCAAAATGCTTGAGCCATGAACCAATGCGACTTTATGAACTGTTACATAGGTGTCGTTTGAATTGACTTAATTGGTTGGTTTTTATCAGAAGTTGGAGAAGAGTGATCCAGAGGGGAAGAAAATAATTTCAGTGAGACTTTTGACCTCTTATTAGTCCTCAGCTTCAGCTGTGAATGCCTCTCCCTGGCCTGTTGTCTCCTCTCTCACAATATTAATCTCTCTGGTAATTTCCATGCCCGAGTCTGAGACCTCTTCCCTAGACTCTCCTGATGGTCAACGAAGAGAAGAAACAGACCCTTCACAGGAAAATCCTCAAATGGATTTCAGTGTCCCAGGCTAGAGTGAGCACTGGGTTCTCTTCACATGAAGTGAGCAAGAGCTTGATCAGATATCACTGACTGTATCTCATTAGGTAAGTCTCACTCTCTCCTTCTGAATGGTCTCACATGCAATATACCTTAACTTGCAGTATATTAAGATACCTGTGCCTATTTTACTAGCTCCTAGTGCCCCAAGTGAAGAACACCTAACTGCTCACATGTTAATTTTCAAGTGCGCTGGAGCTGCAGTACCTTAGAGGGAATAATTAGCAGTCTGTTTCCTGAATTTCGGGAACATGTTCCTGAGTAGTTGGAATGGTGGAAATTTATTTCTGAGAAGTTGCAGGGTTTGGCTCACCCCATGGCATCTTCCTGTGCTCTGTGAATGTGGGCATACACATTTTTTGCCAGGGAATAGTGTACTATGCTCTAACATATATGTATTGATGTAAGGTAGAAACAAGTATTTATTTTAGTCCTCATTTCATTCTTCTTTTGGTTTTGAAAAGTCAGTTACCAAACACAGGAGACCAAATTCTGCTGTTTTGTTTCAAAGTAAACTGGAAATTATTGGATTCACTTTGGATTGATGTTAATTTCTAATCACGTTAAGCTCACTGGACACTTTATGTACAGCTTCCTTGAGAAAAGAGTACTCTAATAGGACTTAAACAGACTCCTTGCTGGTTTGTTGGTTGGGTTTTTTTTTAATATAACCTGTCCTGACTTTACATATAAAATACACTGCACTGGCTTGTTTTTTTTCCAGCTGCCAGGCAGCAGTCCTATGTTGTGTACAGGGAATTTAGCTGGGCTCCTGCCCATAGGTGGTGTCTGTTGGAGCTGTAGCCCTGTCAGATAAATTGAACCCTCAGCTCGGTTGTGTGGGGTTGTGACAGGAGTAGCAGTCTGGCAATAAACAGTTGGAAGATTCTCGGGGTTGGACAAAGGTCTTTGCTTTTATCAGGTGTCACTGCAAGCCCAGAGGAAGAGAAAAGCATTGCGTGATAGTGGCTACCAAAGTGCATGGGATGTATGCTCACTGCATCCTGGAAAGTGCCTGGTGAAGGGACTCTCTAAACAGATTGTTTTATTGAGTCAAACCCCACTGGGTTATAGATCCTGCCTGTAGCACTCTGCAGTCTGGCAAAAATTGTCTGCCGTTCCCAGTACTACTGCTGGTTTCTTGGGGGATCTTCAGGGACTTAAATGATACTACTTTTGTGTAATAGCTAGAGATCACATACTTATTCACCTTTTTTTTCCTAACCCACTGATGGAGGTATCAGCAGTTAACCATAAAGAGGCAGAATAAGATTAAAACTGATTTTTCTTACATAGGTTCAGATTATTGCTATCTTTGTCTTTCACATGTCCATTTTTGCACAAGAGGGGTGTGCTGCTGCCAAGATTTGGGGTTCTAAAGTCCAGAAAGATGGCTAAGGAGCTAGGGCAACTCTAACATCATCAGTATGAAATATGAAATAAATTTTGGAAACAACAGTGGCTGCGCTCTTCTCTTACTTTTGGAGACTGCTAGCACACTCCAAAGTGTTTGGTTTCTTTTTGCTCTGTGAAACTTAGTTCATGTTGAATTGGCATGTGAAATAGGGCTTTCTCATGGCTTGGAGAATGCTTGGACATCACAGGGAAGAGTAGCCATGGTCACTAGAGGAGCAGAGAGCAGTAGGTAACCTCTTAGCCGTTCCTTGTTTTAGGTGGTGTACTGAGCTCCACCTTATGTTTCGCTGAATGTATTGTAAACAAAGCTGTCTCCTACTTGTGTTTTTTCAGCCAAGGCTTCCAAGCTGAGTGATGGTGACAGGGGCCAGGCAGTGGGCTCATCTTCACAGAAGCACATGAGCCCTTGGATTTCCATTATTTCTCATTAGATTTTCACTTGTGTTTCCTTTAAAAAAGGAAAGGAGGCAGGTAGGAGGCAGCCACTTTGTATCTTGTGCTGTGTATTTTATTGCACAAGGATATTTAAACATCCCCTGTCACTTGAATATCACGGGTCTGGCATGATGATGTGTTGATATGGTTGTAGAATAAATTTATCCCACTTGTAAAGTAGTAGGCTTAGAAATAAATAATTGCAGCTCACTTTCTTTTGCTTAGTTTGATTTTTCAAAGTAAGTTGCTCTTCAGTCTTGGTTCTTTGTCTATACCTGTGAATACTAATGGTTATTTTAGTTAAATCTGCTAAAAACTTTCTCAGCTGACTAACCTCATTCGTATTATGTAGACTTTTGTTCANAGCTGGCAAATATTTTACATAGATTACACAGATTATTGTTACCTTGGATTAGAGGGAAAAATGTTGATTGCTGCAAATTAACTTCCTCTGTGAATGTGGCAATACAGGAGTGCATTATGGTTTAATTTTTTTAGATTGTGTCTGCTCTTACTCTCAAAAAAACCCATTCCCAGTCTCTACGTGATTTCAGAGAGAAGAGGATTTGTCCCTTGGTGCTCTAACATACAGAGTTTTCATTTGT
>VZUA01076794.1:7119-20500 GCA_013401035.1 Horornis vulcanius | reverse complement strand
ATTTTTTGGTTTTTTTATATATTGCATTTCTCCTTACAGCTGTTCTAACTGGGCACGTCTAAAAATCCTAATGTACATACTTTAACCATTTGATGTTTTGTTGTTTTTCAAGGTGATGAAAGATTTAAAAACCTAAGGAATAACTCAAATCTACAGCTCATGCGATCTCTGTAGGCTTTTATTCTTCTGCTACCTTGGGTGACACCATTTTTGGGTACTTCTGGTACTTGTTCATTGCTTTGCCTAAAATAGAAAAAATGCGTTAAATGCTTTCATCCTTGCTGATAACATATTTCATCTCTGAATCTTATAAAGTCTTTTGGGATTGTGGAAGAGTACCAAGGAGAAAATCAGTGTCTGTTTTATTTCTTTGTGCACTCCATTGTTTTCTTCCTCTTCCGAATATTGTTTCTTAGTTATGCATTTTGCTTTTGAGTGTAAGTGCGAGACACATACCAGGTAATAAACAATTCAGTGACTGGACATTATCAGGAATCATATTTGAATCTTGTATCCAAATACACCTTTAGGAAAGTAAGTGGATTTAGTTTTGGTATGTACATCAAAGGGATAAATTGCACTTTCTTGTTAGTTTCTTTTATACAACACGGATGAAGAGTTTCTGGGTATTTCTTGGTGAACCGTCATATAACTTGTCTTTTGAGACAAGAGTCCAATCAAAACAAAAAGGGTTTACATAGTCACTTAGGGAAGATGTTTTAATCATAGAAGAACATTAGTTATCTGTAGTCCATATACATGTGTGTTTTCCAGCCATGTTGGCAAAGATGTGCTTTACAGGACAGGTCAGCTGAACCACCTTGTTCTTTCAGGATTGTGTGTCTGTTTTGTGCTCACCAAGTGGTGCTTAATAGAAACAAACACCTAAGAGTCTGTGCCGAAAACAGGCTGAGCCTGAGCCTGTGCATGGACAGAGCAGGCAGGGCTGCTCAGCAGTGACCTCTGCTTTTAGCCACTCGTGCCTCACCTCAGAAACTCCACTGCTGCCTCTACTGTCTCCTAACTTTCTGAGCTGGCAGCACTGAAAATTGACCTGTGTTTTGACTGTTCAGCCATACTGGAGAATGTTTTAAAGGACAGATGCAAATTGACTGGTTTGTATTTTTTATTGGTTTCATTTTATTGCTGGTTGGCAAAACTGGGGAAAATCAGATCTCAAGATATCCCCCTGCAGGTTTGGGAAATGTGTATGTAATAGATTTATGGCCCTTTTATGTTTGGAAAGTTATTCTAGGGAGGAAACTATTACTTCTAAAATGAACCCTATGTCCTGCAGAAAATTATGTTTTAGACCTCGTGTTCACAAATAATACTATCTGATGTTGGAGAGCAGGCAGGTGGGTTTTTAGTCCTCTGAGGTGATGCTGTGAGAAATTCCATGTATCCTTCTCAAACTGAAGATTGTTTTATGACCTGAGTAAATTTGCAGTCTTACAGCAAGTTGTGAAGAGTAGATTCAGTAAATGCCAAGATTGTGTGGGATATTTGGCCTTTTCTGCTTTGATTTTATACATCACAAGAAAAAATAATGGTTTTTAATATTCCTTTAGGCATATAACACCAGGGTTACAAGAGGAGCATAACCACAAAAAGTAATTGAATAATATCCAGGAAAAGATCAGATATACTTTGGGTGTATTAGGTGTAGGCTTTTCTTTCTTCTTTCTCTCTTGTGTTCTGTCATCCCATTTTTGTCTTTCACATGTAGAAGTGACTAAAAATACACTCCTATTCTTGGCATGCATTAATATCCTGTAAAGCAGAATAAAAACTTGACAAAATACCAGAATCCTGTGTATGTGTGAGTTGCAGTGTCTTTACTGGAGTTGCTTTAGACATGCTTGCAGGAACTTAGAAACTTCAGCTTTCTGCATATCTGGTTAAAAAAAATAGCTAAAAAGAGTAAAAGAGTTAACCTGGTTGTAAGACTGCTGTTTATAGGAATATGGGAAGATCTGTATTACATGTAGTGTTGTGCTTAGTGGAGAAAACATGTTTTTACTTAAAAAGTATTTTTCATACATGGGCCTGATGTTATGTGTTGCACTTCCAGACACAGGAGGGAATGGCTGTGTTCTGGATTCTTTCAGGTAATAAACTTAAGTGATCTCAGTATTTTAATAAATATTTGCTGAAAGAAAGGAGAGCACACTTTGGCATTTGGTGTTGATCTTGTAGTAGTGACATGCTGCAAATGGTACAGTTTCTTATTGCATTAGGTTTTGTGGGGTACTTTTTACTGTCTTAGAGATGCAGCATTTCTGTTTGCAATACCAAATAGTTATTTCTCTGAAAAAGGTGGGTGCAAATTCTTAAATGAGAGTTTGGTAAAAGGCATGGAAGGGGGCCTGGGACTAGTAGAAAAGCAGTATTTGCAGTGCTAGCACTGGTTGTACAAGGAATGATCATCCTCTTCCTGTGTGTCAATAAAAATGCAGGAGAGCACCTTTCTTGACACAGAGGTTGCTGAAACATCAGTGCTGTCTTTTTTTGTAATACTCCTGTGGATGTTTTTGCACAAAGTGGTATCTGTCAGAGCTTGAAATATTCTTGCACAGTTTCCTTTGAACAGGTAGCACAGGACAAGTTCTAGCACATAGCTGCTTGACATGGGGCCGCCTACCGCGGGGAAGGAATGCCTTGCTCACATACGTCTAAGCTATGTGCTGAGAACTTTGCCAGTCATTTTGCCAGTTACATACTGCCCTGTAAATAATTACTGAACTTCCATTTTGAATCACAGATTTTTTTCCCCTTTTTTTCCTTCCTCTTTAAAGTAAAACCGTAGCAGTGGGAAATACTGGGAATGTTTTAACACTTTGTGATTACCCTGGAGCTGTTTTTACAATGAACGTAACATAAATCTGCACATCTTTATTGCTATGCCATCTTTGTTTTTGAAATGCAGTATTTGTTGTCCTTTTGTGGCTTTCACTAGTACTGTTCATCTAATAACCACCTGGTGTAGGGTATTACAATGGGAAACAAATATTGTGAGTGGTTCACCTAAAAGATGCAATAAAAATACTAAGACTTAATATTTTCCTGAAAAAAGCCTTTTCCTTATTATTTTCATATACTTGGCAAGAGATTGTAGGTAAAATTTGAACAGTGGTTGAAAACAGCATCATCTTGGTTTTGCAGTTGCTGGAGTTCTTAATCTGTGCTGTTAACATCTTGGTTTGGAAATGGAGATATTCAGATATCAGGTTTTGATATAAAAAAGTAGAATGAATTGGGCAGTAGAACTCCTTGAAAGGATGTGAATTCATTTTTGTCCTATAATTTTTCCTACGGTTGAAGTCAATGTAAGTGCTTATTGGAGCAAGCAACACACAGCAGTGTATTTGTGTGCAGCTGCCTTGAGGGATTTTTCTTGTCTTCTTTATTTTTTTCTTGAGATTCCCTGTCTTGGGGCAACTTTCTCTGTTTATTTGAAGGTGAAATGAGCCTTGCAAACATATTTGTCAGCTAAGGCAGAGGTGTACATGTTTGTCTATATTGCCACGTTAATATTGTTTGTTGCACTATATTTACTCATGGAAAATTAGGTGAGTAATGAAAGACTGAAACCTCATTCTGGATGATGTTATAGATGCTTGGTCAGTATTCTGCTTGCTCTCCCTACTGGGTGAGGAAACTGTATTGCTGTGGAGTTTCCCTGTTTATGTTCAGGAAGGCCACCACTGGCCATTAGCTCTCTCACTAGCTTAGACAACTTTTAGTGAAACTTGCCTGAGGTTGTGCTATTCGTGTCAGTTTTGCACTTACCACTGCAATTTCCAACTGGAGGCACAGAAGGCTTCCCATTTGGGTGGGGGAGTGAGGCTACCAGCCCTTCGTGTGGCAGCCTGTCCCTTCACAGAGTTTTTTAGTAGGAAACTGCAGTGGCTATGAGCTGGTGTGTCTCAAAGGCCTCCCCTTCTGCTTGTGAGATAGTCAAGGTAAATGTGGTGACAGTAGGGCTGTGGAAAAATTTGGACCTGAATTTGGATGGAGGTATGTTTTGATAACTAGTAAGAAAAGACTCGACATGTGAAAGTAAGTATACAGATGCAGATCTTAACTTTGATGATCTTTCTTCTGAACAAAGCTGGTGATGATGATATGTGGCTGGCTACTGTGTTTCAGTGTCTTTGCCTGGATTTGTCATACCTTTGGACACCCTACAGTGTCACTGATTTAGAACTGAAATCATACTGCATATCAAAGCAGTAGTTTGGGTTTGTTGGCTTTTTTTGGTTTTTTTTTTTTTGATTGAGAACAAAATTACTATCTCAGAAATTCCAAGGTAACAGAAATAAGCAAACTACTGTGGGATTGGAGAACTCTGAAGCTGTGAACTGAAATTGTTCCAGTGACCAGAAAATATACCTAGACAGGCCTTTTCTGGCATAAGGAAGAAATGTATGGCTCACACACTTGATCCTGTAGAGATTCCCAAAACATGATTACCTAAGGACATTCTGAAGTCTCAGAACATCACCTGAAGTAGGAGAAAATCCACTTTTTCCATTCGGTGCAAGAAATGTAGCACCTCTCCTTTTCCCATTTCCTTTCCCCAGTTGCATTTGACTGTCCTGCCAGTCAGCTGCAGTGGAAGAATTCACACTAGTATGGTAGGGTTTTGATGCTAGTTTCCAGGAGGCAGAATCTTTTCCTCTTTATCCAGTCGTTTGGCTCAAAAGGCCTTCCTTCCTGATAAGCAGTACAGAAACAAAGATCCTGCAAGTGTCCCACTGGTAGGGTGAATAATTTGGTGTAGTTGTTGGTGTGTTCGAGAAGCTGGTTATTGTCTGCAAGGACAAGGGAGCATGTTCTTAGGCTGAGCTCCCCCTGGAGCAGAGAAGCTGTTTCTGTGGCTTGGGTGAGTAGAGGAGCTCAGAGCTGGGGTACGGGTGCGGAGGGTGACATTACAGGAACATGTAAGTGCACATTGAGATTGAAATAATGCATTTGTGGACAGCAGTGATCAAGGAACTAAAACATGACATGAGGGACATCCCCCACACACAACCCCTTTTGATTGCCTATACTGGCAGCCAGCATAATAAACAAGAGAAGCTGAAATTTGTCATTTACAATTACAAATTTTGTCTCCTTGGTGTTACTTGAAATCTAGTGGAAAGGTTCATAGGATTGGAATGTTAAAGTAAATGGTTTAACCTATTTAGAGAGAATTGAATGGATGGAAAGGGAAGGAAAGTGGTGCTCTGTTTCAAGAGAGATATTATGTATTTCTGAGTAACTGAGTACTCAAAAGCAAATTATATTAAATGCTTGTGAGTTTCTATCCTGGCAGAGAAAGCAGGAGATGAGGGTACTAACCAGTACCTGCTAGGTACTACTGAAATGAAGTAAAAGCAAGATGACCAGTCCCCCAAGAATGTTACTTGCACTGGGGAGAGAAGGGGGATACGGGGACTGAACACCACCTGCTGCAAGCATTTGAAACCCTTGGGAATTTCTGTTAAAAATTGGGCATGTAAATGCAGGCAGCAATTTGTCTGGAAAACATTGTATCTGGCACTGAGGAATTCAAAAGTAGATGAAGAAGAACTAGTTACAGAAGTAAATCAGTGGGTTTTTAGTTGAAAGGAACCTAGCTTGATTTAATTAGGTTGTATGGAGAAAGAATTGAGATCAAATAAGGAACAATATAAAATCCATGAGCATGGATGTGTATCAATTGATAGATATGTTGTGTAAATACACAAACACATCCGTTGATTTCAGAGGGATGGCAGCACAAAATATGGAAATGTTCATGAGCTGAATCTGTTGGGGTTTTTTTCTCTGTAGATGATGCTTGGAATGGCTTAAAGGTTTTTTTACTAAACAAATAATTGAAGAAAAAGTTAATGCTGTCCTGCTGTTCTTGT
Source organism: Horornis vulcanius (assembly GCA_013401035.1). Lineage (NCBI taxonomy): Eukaryota > Metazoa > Chordata > Aves > Passeriformes > Scotocercidae > Horornis > Horornis vulcanius. The sequence goes on along the minus strand of VZUA01076794.1, from coordinate 14,597 downwards.
TTCCAGCATCTGTCAGAATTTTAGAACTAGAAGCTTCAGTTCTTGAAGTAATTTCTTGTTTTGTTTATAAAGCATATTTTGAATGTGGATCAAGTTTATTTTTAAGTGGTTTCTTTAACTAATGAAGACTTGTTTTAAAATGAGTAAAATTCCTTTAACTATAAATGAGCACTAATTATGAATTTAAAAATATGATCTGGTAAAAAGAAAGGTTCTGTTTGCCATTTTTATAATGTAATAAGCATGTTAAACTTAAGGACTGAATAAATATTTGTTTAAGCACCTAATTGCTTAAATAAGTGCATGTGGACATTAAATACATTCTTCTGGTTAGCAAAAAGACTTGCCAAGCATAGTGTGAAAGCTAGAGCTAATTATAAACTGAAACAGAAGAGTTACCAATCAGTGAGACTAAACTTTCCTTTAAAATAATAAAAAAATTAAATTAATGCAACACAAGATGAAAATGCATCACTCACACCACATTTCCTTGCTGCCAATTTAAATGAAGATAAGACCAGACATATAGAGAATACTTTGATTTGAATAAATCCATTGTGATCCATGAACTAAAATGCAGTTCTCACTTACGGGATATCGCTTTCTTTTGGAAACGCAGTGACAGAGAAAGCTTTGAAGGTCATGGTAGATAATCAGTTGAGTGCAAGTTCCTTGTGCAGTCCTGCAGTTTAAAAGCATTAATATGATATTTGGCTGGGTAAAAGAAAGTGATACTGGCAAACTGAATCTGGGTTTTGGTCCCTCAAAATGGCTAATAGAGATGGTGCTCAGATACGGTTGGGATGGCTGTAGTGAACTGGAGAGTGTGGTTCACAGTAAAAATTCCAAAGAACTGAATAACCTTTTAGGTTAAAAAGAAGTGATTCAGGTCTCTTGGCCTGAACCTGTGTATAACCGAATACATGGAACAGAAGCTTTAAAGAATTTTTCAGTCCAACACAGAGGATATGGGCTATACTTTCACAGACAAGGAAGGCCCATTGACTGGAGAACTATGGCTGTGTGCAAATGTTGTGTAAGGCTTGCTATGCCCTTCAGGTAACTCAGACAATCAAAATAACCCCAAGAGATCTGAAAATTAACATGGTCTTTAAAGTATTGAGTGACATGAATGTGAAATCACTTTCCTTCTACCATATTGCAATCAGAGGATTTGTTTTTCTTTCTGTAGTTAATCACGTTACAACAGTGTGGTCAGTTTATTAAACCTGCACCACATTGTTCCGCCTTCAGAAACCAGAAGCTTTAATTACTAAAAAACCAGCGTGCTCTGGTTCCTAACTCTGTAAAAGTGAATGTTTTTTGTGGAGGTGGGTGCTCTGGGCCCAAAATGTTTTCCATCAGGCAAGTAACTTAAAATGCATGTAGAAGGTGTGAAAACACCTTCTGGAGATGGAAGGTATTCTTACTTCTTCTGAAATGCCACATGTAAATTGTAAGAGTTCAGAAGACACAGAAATGGTATTTTGTGTCTCACTTGGAATCATGTGCAGAATTGCACCTGCATCCTGCAGAAAAGAAACCTTATTTGGAGAGGGCAGGAGGCTGGCGGGCCAGCCTGTGGGCTGCCATGGTCTCCACAGCAGGGGCAAGCCTGGCTGTAAGAAGCGCTGACCCACCAGAGCTGACAGGAAGGACTTCTGAACAGGACACTCATTGAATGGGACACACAAACGTTTATCTCTTTGACTTTGTCCAACTCTGTAAAGCCCATTTAAACAGTGGAGGTCTTCTTTCTTTTAGCTGTTTGTATCCCACTGGAGCTTACTGAGAATTCCTCCAAGGAAGAGAGGTCAGGTGTGGACTTTGCATGTGACACTTCTGGAGAATGATTTTTTTTTTTTATGTTGGTTAGCCATCATCTTGATTCTCAGGCTTGTGAAATCAAAAACATGCAAAAAAAGCAAAGATTACCTTACTAGTTTCCTTGTGAAAATGTGTCCAAGTGTTACTGTACTAAGCACACTGCCATGTATCTGTTCTTGTCTGCCTCGGCATGCTTTGGGAGTAAGGGTCTTAATACCGATCAATTAACACTTTACTTTCCAAAATTGACCACAAAGAAGCAAATTTAACAAATCCATAGAACTATACAGTAGATTAAACTGAGGCTTAATCGTAACAGTTTAGTCTGGCTCTATTAATAGCTAAGAAATGGCTTTATATTTTTTTAATACCTGGAAGCCTAGTTACAGTACACTCAAGTTGCTTTTCAACCTCTCATTCTTCTGGCCAACAGTTAATACTGATTTTTATGTAAAATATAAATCTTTACTTTAGACATTTTGGGGGTATTTTGGAGAATAAATTAAACTTAAGACACTATTTGTTAGAACTTTACATGTAAGTGTTGCATTTAATAGTTCAGTTTTCTTTCAGATTTTGGTAAACTTCATAAAAATGTAACTGGAGTTATATATTTATGATAATTTCAGTTGTATATGCTTTTAGGAATGCATGTATATTACATACTAATGAGCAAATGAGATAACACTTTAGAATTGGAATATAGAAAGAATCCTAGTAATTAGGATGCTTCGGTGCAAATTTTGACTCTGCTGCTGAACTGCTATGCTAATTTATTATAAAATGCATGATACTTGCAAATAAATGATAAAATACCTACCCAGTGCTGCATATCAGTAGTGCTTTATCCAGGAGAATGATATTGAGCATAAATAGTGTTCTTGCAAAACATGGGAGTGAAATCTGAGTTTTCAGTGTGCTGGAGTTCTAGCTTGCTTTGAACAAATCTGCTCTTGCATGTCAGGTGGAAACACTTGTGCTGTAGAAGCAGCAATTAATTGCTTTTATCTCAGCATTGAATTTTCCCCCCCCCATACAGTCTTGTCTTCAAACCTTTTCTGTTTCGGTTGATGTCAAATGTGCCATATTTCCATCATGAGAAACTGCTGCCCTCTGGCACTGGGGCTCTGGATTTGTTCTCAAGAGTAGTGGGATTTGCTGTGTTGTTTGCCAGCTCAGACTTAATTGGGTTACATCATAGGAGAAGGTCTGGAGATTAGATGGGGAAGACCTTTCAAAATGAGTATGAGTAGGGGAAGGAGAAACCAACAGAGGCATACTCAAGGGACAACGTGGCTAATGCAAAGTCAAGTAGGCATCTGCAGGAGTGTAGGGCAGTGGGGTACAAAGGTGGTGCAACTGCTCTGAGAGGAATGGTGCAGTGACTGATCTCAGCTGATGAGAGCACACATGGGATATGTAGCTATGCAGGCAGGGGAAACTCTAAATTGTAGGTGCTGTTGCTCTGCATGAAACATCAAGGCTTTGGAATAATTAACATCAGGATTATTGAGGTAAGAGTGCTCAATGGTTTATTCAGGCACAATTAGTTTTATGTGTTCTTCCATGGTTTACTGATGGAGGATGTTACTGGATCCCCAAAAGATCAGTATACTCTAGTGGGCTGTGTATACATGTAGCTTGTTAAAATAGTACCTGTAAAAGCAGTTTCAGAAGTTCTATTTAAGTGGGCAAAGTGGTGGGGTTTTTTTTTTCCTTAAAACAACTTAAACATAAAATTTGTAAAAGTTTCCATTAAGTTGTCAGGTGTTGGTTGTCACTTTCTGGAATACAACAAAAAAGAAAAGGTCATCACCAGAAAAACATCTGAGCCTACTATATTGCTGAGGAGATCTGGGAAAGGTGTGTGTGGGCATTCCCTGCCACCAGCCATATTGGTGAATAGTAGGTGCTTGAAAACAATTCACTGTGTGTTTCTGTCCTTTCTCTTCCATCTGGTCCCAGTTTTGTTAAATTTTGTCTTGGATGTACTATACACATGCACATAAATATATAATATATACACATCCATATTTGTGGTGGTACGTAGCTCCCCATATCCAGAAACATCCTGGGCAGTAGCAGGCACCACTCTTAGTCATGACACTGGCTGTTCTTGGCCCTGTCAGCCGTAGTGATGCTTTAAATCTGGGATTTACTATGACAATTAAATACAGAGCATGTACAGCTCACAAATCCTCCTCTGCCATGACCCCAGATATTGATTTATTTGATTGGACAGTTGGAAGACTATTCAGAATTATCTGTGGAGCAAGCAGCATTTTGAAACCAGTCTTTATTAACATTAAAATGATTTCTTTCTCCTTATCTTTAAAATAACTTGGAGTTTGAGTCTGACGTTGCATAAATCTCTAGGTGGTGGTGGGTGTTTGAACAAATTTTATGCAGTCTGCTTATTCACTTGAAATTTTCACAACAAGTATTCAAAAGCTGCTTCATTTGGAAGGACAGAGTTTTCACAGCTTACTGGGCTGCAGATTTAATACCAATGCACTTTGAAAGCTTTTGCCAGGACAAGTGCATGCATCTGTGTATTGCTCCACAATTTGGTGGTTTAGCTGAAAAATAAAACATAAATGTCAGATCTGAAGAAGGGCTTGTGTGACTGTAAATTTTGGGGTGCAATGGTGCATTTTTTTTTCCAATTATGTTGGTTAGCCAACATTAGATGCTCTCTCCCCCTTCACAGGCTTCACTTTATTTATTCCATGTATAGTGTTATTTGTTTATTTATGTATTTATTTTTAAGTATCGTTTGCATTCCGGTCTAAATGTGCTTGAAAATTACCATCTGCTCTCCTGCTATTTAGATAGGGCATGCTACAACTGAGGTGAAGAGCTGTCACATCAAATATTTTCATTTTAGCTTTCGCACCTTTGATATCAAGTTACATAATTGCAGTGCAGGACCATTTCCAGGGATTCCTTATTTTCTTTTTAACCCTACCATTCCTTCTCCCAGTCTTTACTGGATTTTGCTGCTTTTTGAGAGTGTTTCCAGTGTAGATGCACATTTGTGGATGCTAGGAGAGGAGGCTTCAGCCCCTCAAGAAGGCCTTTTCCTTTTGGTAAAATGTTGAAATTAGTGGAATAAACAGAAATATGAAAGTCAGATTTGCCTATTTGTGGTGCAAAATGTTTATGTGCAGATAAAACAGATAGGAAGGAGTAGGGTGATTCTGGCATTGGCTGGGGTTTTTCCCTTACATTTGGTTGTTTCTTTCCTGTTTTCCACATTTCTTGACTTTTCTGAAACAAAGTAAAATACAAATGGGCAATGACATACACAGAATGTATTTCCCATAATATTGAGGTTTAATCTGCCTGTGCTGTGGTGGGGTTTTGTTTGATTCTGTTTTTCCTTAGTTTTTATATTTTTGTTTTATTGGGTCTGGGTGGACTTTTAAGTTCAAGGAGTAGGGGAGCTGGAAACTGCTCTCAAAATTAGACCATTATAAAAATGAACAGATCATCTGTATTCATGCTGACAGTCACTTTGGGTTGAATGGGAATAAACTGACAGAAGATGGTGTTTGGAAATGAAACATGACGGGAAAGCAGTTAGCACAAACTGCCCAATAACTTCTCATAGTCAGGAAAAGAGCGCCGTTATAGAGCAGGGGTTGTGCCAGTAAAATAGCTGTAAGATAAATTAATGGTTTTGCAGTACCAGGCAGTAAATTTGGTGTATGTCATCTGCCTCCTCCCCAGTGGTAAATACGGTAATGGGGTGAGTACTGGAACAGGCACCAAATTTCAAGTGTCTGAATCTTTGGTGAGGTAGAGTTTATTACCCAGCTTGTTTTGACCCACTGGGGCCCTGGTGGGACAAACTGGTGTTGGCCACCTCCTGGGTGAGACTCTCTTGTCCTCCCTGTGGAGTGGCAGCTAGTTTCCCTGCATGCTTCCCAATCTGTCTTCTTCACTTTTCTAGAGACTAACAGTGGTCTTCTATACCAAGGTTTGGTTGGTTTGGGTTTTTTTGCTTCTGCTGCCAAAGCAGTGGATGTAATAAATGTAATTAGTTACTTTTATGTGGTGTTTTGTGCATTCTTGTGATGTACATTGGAGGGATCTTTGCATTAACTGACATCTGGGTGGATCTTTCTAGCACCAGTGGACACTGTGGAGATTTTGGTGGCAATTTGGTACTGTCAGAGCCTCTGTGCTTATGTGGTGTGGGCACCTCTCTGCTCCATCCTTAATGCAGTGCTTGAGTTACTTGAGCTTAAATAGTGGGATGGAGGAGCCAGGCAGTGGGACATGGCTGAGGTCATGAAGCTCAGCCAAACCATGGGGATATCATGGGGATAAAACATTTCCCCCTGACCACCCCCCTTTTATTTTCCTCATTTAACCCATAAAACCTCGCAGGGGAGATGCTGCAGCTGAAGTTGGACTGTTAGTGATAACTGGAGTGTGTGGTACCAACCCCTGGTGTGGTAGCTGTGACTCCGTGCCTGGAAAGGATGTGTCTGTCTTGGATGGCATCATCCTTACTGCAGGCATGCACGTGTGTGCCATGTACAAGCTTTCTCTTACAGCACAAGATAGGACATCCTCCCTGTCTGTAAAAAGCTGCTCCAGAGTGCAGGATCACAGGTGCAGTTGTAAACTCGAGTGGAGAAACAAACATTTGTCCTGGATTGATCCAGTTGTCTGAGCTACGCCAGAGGGTTTTGTTCCTGTTTGCTGGTGCCACTTCATTTTTTGGGCTTATGTTTCATTTCTTGTGTAGGTCAGCTGAAGCATTTTGAGGATAGTGGAAACCCAGTAACATACCCTTTTGCTCTGAGGTTATTTGGTACCATACAGAGTTATGTAGAGGGCATTGCCANACATGTCCAGCCACTAAAACCTGGAAACTGCACAGCAGAGCTAGGTTTATGTTTTCTTAAAATTTACCTTCTTCCTCTTAGCAAGGACTCATGTACTTTAGGTAATTGAATGGGCTGCAGGGTACATTGGGAATTGTAGTTTTGCAGTGATTTGTGCTCTGAAGATTAATAATCTTACAACCCTCAGAGGGAGATAAAGAGAATATGTTCTCAGACAAATTGTTATCTTATATTTCAGAAATGTGCTTCGAGCACTGAGCATATCTTCAGTTCATCCCTTCAGTTTTTACCTTGATACGCTTAGTAATGGCAATATTTTAAGCATCTAGTCTTGTCTTCCTCACTTCATCCCTCTTTGATTTTCTGCAGCTTTTTGGAGTTGTTCTGGAGATGTTTCATTTATAAAGTAGTTGTGTTTTCCAGAAAACTATCCTTGAAATACAAAACTTGATGAAAAAATATTAAAAATATCATTGCTTTTGTAACCATGTAGACATGCACTGTGCAGATTGAACAAATCAGATGTTAGCCTTTTATGTTTGAAGAGTCCTGGCAATATCCTAATAACAGTGTTTTAAAAATAATTTATATAGTCTCTTAACTTTCAGATAATTTTTGGCTTTTCTCTGCAAGTGGTTTCAGCAGCTTTTGTTAAAAATTCGTTGAGTTTTTTAAATATCGATTTTGGTTTAGCCACTGAAATAAGTTGTAACTCAGGAGCTTAAGTAGGCTGAACACCCAAATCCAGTTAGTAGTAAGAAGGTGACCATCTTTTTCTTCACCCACTACTTC
>VZUA01076769.1:1192-11252 GCA_013401035.1 Horornis vulcanius | reverse complement strand
ATCAAGTCCAGCCTTTGACTGAACACCGCCATGCCCCTGAACCATATCATGAAATGCCAAATTTTGGCTCCTGAAGGCTGGTGGGACTTTTAATCCCTTTTCTAGCAATTCCAATCTTTCTGACAGTACCACCAGCTCTCCAGCTGTGGGAACATTCCTAACTCAGTTCTCAGGTTGTTACTCTAAGTGTCTTGAGGAAGCAACCATATCCCAAACTCCTCCATAGCTGGACTGTGACTAAGAACTCTGAGGTTTCCATCAATTAACATTCTCTTTCAACAGTGCTGCCTTTTAAAGGTCCATCATCCTTCAGGTCTGCTGACCTCTGGCAGACCTCCCTGTTTCTGCCACATTTGAAAGAAAAACATCTATCATCAGATTTTATGCCTTTGGCTACTTCTTCCTCGAAATGTATTTTGGTGAGCCATATAAGAGAGTTTTAACCCTGCAGGGTTTCAAGTCTTTTCTCCCTTGTTCATATTTCCAGGTTTAAACTAAGGCTTCCTAATTCTTAGTAACGCCATTTAGAAGCCATTTAACAATACTGTCTTTTTTTGGAGGCTGCAGTTCTAATAGACAAAATATAAGGAAGGAAAGAAAAAAAAAACAACCCGATTCAGATAACTTTTGTTTTAAAAGGTGTCTAAGCCAGGCCAGTCTGTGTAGAAGGATGCTAAATTTCCAGTCTCAGAGCAAATAAAAATACTTGGAGAGCCGAAGAGAAATCCTGTTTAGCTTGATTCAGAAGAATGTTTCAATTTTGCAAACCAGGTATTGCTCTGGAATTGTTTAATTTTTCACCCTTGAGCTTGTTGTAGCAAGGGTTATTCTGCCACATGCTGGGTCAGGCTTTCTGCAGAGCCATCAATCCACATAAAGTGTATCCAGACAGTTCCTTGGACACCAACCCAGGATAATTCTGAGAGCTCTCAGGAGCTGACCTGTGTCTCTCACTAAACTGATGAAGCAGCACTTTTCTGTGAAAACAATTTTTTGCAGAAATATTTCATTATTTTCTATTTTTTTTTTCTACTTTTCTGTAGCCCAGAGACTACCAACTCAGTCCACTAGAATGGATGGCTTGAGGCAGGCAAATTTCTTTTCAGACCAAGCAAACTCAGTGAAATGTATCCAAAAGAGCATTGATGGAATTAGGATATTTTAGTGACAAACTGAGTCACAAATGCACCATTCCCAACCGTTAATTTATTAGGTCATATAACAGGGAAAGAATTTGATCGTAACATTATAACACAGCTGTTTTATTTCAGATGTGGAATGAGGCCAAGGATTTGATAATTGTGCTGCTTCAATTAGTGGTGACTCGAGAGCTGGTGAAGTGGCATTGTTTGCTGCCAGGCAGGAAGCCCAGGGAAGCTCATTAACCAGCCCCAGGACGTGAAGGGCTGGGGGCTGATCTTCACCAGGCCATGGCAGGTGGCAGCACAGCAGCAGCAGGGACCTTCCTTTCCCACACTGAGCACAGCAAGCTGCAGTTCAGCCTAAAAATCTGCATTTCCCGGCAAAAAAAAAATCTGCATCTTCCAGCCAAAGGATATCGGGCAAAATTGTCTGGGCCTGTGTAGACAGCTCAAGGAATCATGGAATCGCAGAATGGTTTGGGATGGAAGAGATCTTAAAGGTCATTTAGTTCCAACTCCCCTGCCATGAGGGAGACACTTCCACTCGATCAGGGATACCTTCCACCAGGCCAGGAATCTGATGAAGATTCTCATAATGTGATAGAGCTGATTTGCATATCAGCAGTGTCAGTAAATCAGTGTTTGTGGCCTTTTGTTCATTTCCCTGGAAGTTCAATCCCATATGCTCCTCCTTTCTTGTTCATTTCCCCGCATTAGAACAGTCTCTTCATCCTTCTTCTGCCCTGCCTTTATCAAAATACAGTCATCCTATCCCACGGCAGTGATGTGCTGTCAATATTTTAATGTCGTTACCACAACTCAGCTGTCCCCAGCCCCCAGCTCTTGGTGCTGGATTAGTGTCCTCTGGAAGTCACTCCATGCAGAAGTTGGGAGGATTTTGCCTCAGCCAAGGAAAAAAGCTCACAGTGCTGCATTATATTGCCTCTGCAAATCTCTCCCTTGCAGAAGCCAGACAAGGATGGAGAAAGGTTGTCAGCATTAACCACCATGGCTGCTATTCTTATCTGACCTTGGGAGTGAAGGGAAACAGGGGAAAACAACGAATCATTCCTCATATTTTTCAAACTGCTGGAAAAATTGTGAGAGGGAGAATCATATCATCTTCCTTTTTTATACTCTCACCTCCTTAGAAAGCTTATTCATATCCCCGTCTCTATTTGGGCTTCCTAACACGTACTCACTGGTGCAGTTTTGGAGGGGCACAGGGAAAGGAGGGGCAGGGGAGGCTCTGCACCCCCAAACCCTCCTCCTGGTTGGCTGGGAAACCAAAGGGTTAACAGTATTATTATTATCATTCCCCACCACTTGCATTAGTCAGAAAAATCCCGGCAGGCTGCCAAAGCTGCCACAAAACATGAACAGCCTGAAGAGATGGATACATATGGTGGCTGAGGCAGCTACATCCAGCTCAGGCTACCACTGCCTGAGGAATGCTCAGAGAAAAGGGATCTCTCTGGACCTCACGGCCCCAGGAATGCCTGGAAAACGTGACAGAACTTCAGGGAGCTGGACTGGCGTTGTTCCATTCCAGCTCTCTCAGTGTTACTGGGTTCTGACGTTTATTTTGGGATTGAAATGAGGTGCACAATTTGGACATCTCTGCTCGAACCACAGGGTTATCTCCAGTCCCTGACAGAGGAATCTGAGGGGACATCTGGCACTAACATCAGGATGACAAGACATGGAGCAATAAGAGTGCTTCAAATACAATCAATGGTTTCACATTTTTAAGAATGCCTCCAAAAGTAAGGAATTTAGGTAACCAAAATATTTTTTTAAAGATTGGCCGTGCTTTCCAGATGTTAGAAAGTGCTGCATTTATATTTTTTTCCACATATAAACAATATGTCACTAGCCTAACTCCCATATTTTACTGTTGATAATCTTTGAGTGATTCAGTGCCTTGATACAAAGCCATAAATCTGACAATTTTTAAAATGTTTAATTTTTCGAAACATGTACCGCCATTGCCTTCCTACTGGTATTTATGTGGAAACATATGGACTGGATTTATCCAGCTCAACTTATATTTCTGCCCAGAGCGTCTTCTGAGCATTAGTGCCTCCAGACTGGGACAACCAGGCCCCTGTTTAGTGCCCAGCTGTGGTCTGAAGTCCTTTAGAAAGAAATCATTTCTACAAAATTTTTGAAGAAAAAAACCACACTATTTTGATTTGCATAACTCTTAAGTCTTTAGTCCTTCTGGAAATAAGTTGCTGTGCATTTTCTACCTTGAACAGTAAGTTTAGTAAACATTACATTTTAAATTAGGTTCTGTAATTCCAAGTCTAAGCATAACCTTCTTCCTTCAACCACTCCTAATATATCCTAAAATCCCAACAGAGCGATTCAGCAAAGGTATTAACTTGCAAATACAAAATTGATCCTCGGGTTGATATCTTAAAGCTTTATTTTGCATCACAAAACACCTCACAGCCTGTTTTAAACCATTGCATCAAAATGTCTCAGTAGGCTGATTGGAAAAAAAACCACAACAATTTGTAATCACTTTTTTCCCATTTTCTTGTTTTCTCCCCATCTCTTTCAACTTTTGGGATTACATTTGTAAGAGTTTTCCTTCCTGACTTATTTTTCCTCATTAGCAAGAAGATTGACAAATGAAGAGTATGTTTGGATTACATTTTATCTATTTTTGGTCCCTCTGCCTGTCTGATAGCAGCTCATCCACCACTTGCAGGATCTTACTCCAAATCAGAGTGAAACACGCAAAGTTTAATTTATCAAAGATAAGCAGAGGGCAGCAAGGCTGGATCTTACAAAACCTTGTAAATACAGATTATCTATTCTGAAAGCATCAAATAAAATCAACCCCTTCTTGTGCTAGAAGCAGACGGGGCTTGCAGAGAGCAGAAGCATCCTTTGGGAATGGGTTATTGAGCCTAAGCTTGCACACATCACTCCAAACTCCACATTAGGCAAATTCTCAAGTCTGCAGACTAAAGATCTCATTTTATATTTAGTATATGAAGGACCAGACGGGCAGGAACTTTCCCACAGCTACAGACCAAGTGATTTTTTTAATGTCTGTCTTTGGAACAGGGCAGTTTTCAGAGTAAACTTTGTGGTGAGAGAGTTCTCAGTGTGCACAGGAGAGAACAGGAACCAACGTGAATCAAAACTAATTAAAATAATAATTCAAAAGAGACACTTCTCCCAAAGACATTACTGCAGAACAATAAAGAAATTGCTGTGCAGACATGGCATATTTTATTGAAGGCAGCATTTCTTTATTCGGATCCCTATGGACTGGAAACCAAAATCCAAAGCGGGGAAAAAAAATGTTCCTTGTCTNCCAAAAGCAAAAAAAAAAAAAACCCAACCCCTGACATTCTCCCATGGAGACAAATAAATACGAATTAGAGTTTTCTAAAATGTGGATTTGCACATTCATGCCAATTTGAAAGTTAATACTTAGAATAGGTCATATATCTCCCAAAAACTGCTGTCATGTCATTGATCTGTGCTGATTATGAGTAACTGTGTTAAAACTATCTGGGTGGATAATTGCCTGCCAGCAGCATTTTTGCATATAAGATTGGCACTAAAAAAAACCAAAAATTAAAAATAAACAACTTTTACATCTTACTACATCAAAAGGCCTTTAGAAATATGTAAATTGGATTAATGGCATTCATTTGTACATTAAAAGCAGCAAAACAGAAAATATAAAGCTACTTAAAATATCAATTTTTTTTTTAATATTCAGAGAGTCAAGCTGAAGCTTCTATAGTAATCCAGCAATTAGATATGGGTTAGTATGCAAATGAAGGAGGAATTTCACTCATTAAAAATTCCTCTGTAATGTCAGGAAGGTGGCAATATTCCTGTGTGGAAAATGTATTCTTGGTGACTGTTACAACAGTGTCAAATACTCCATCAGTTCCATTTTAATGTTCCAAACCCTTCCCTGTTTTCTAAGGTTAAAGACAAGAATTTACCCACTACATAATCCCTTCAGAGATGGAAAAACCTACCCATACAATCTTTCCCTTCCAGAGAAGGTTAATATTAACATTAACAGATCCTAATCTACCCAAAATGAATCTAACCTTCACTTCAATCTGCCTTGAAAAAAGACAAGAAAAAAGTCAGTGCCTGAATTACAAGATTTAATGTAGCTGCTTTAGGAGCATTTGAATAGTTCAGCGAGGATTTGGCCACCACGTGCAGCCATCAGAGGATTCATCCACTATAGGAATGTCCTGGATCCCGAGTTTCCAGTGAAGCAGCTGAAATGTGAGCCCTTGGGTAAAGCAACTGCAGAAAGCTGGAACTGCCTCACAGAATCCTAAAACTCTGCAAGTTGTCCCAACTCCTTTGCAAAGATTGAACCAGAGAATGGTTTAGGCTGGAAAAACCCTCAAAGATCACTGAGTCCAACCCCTAACACAGCACTGGCAAGGCCACCACTGACCCATGCCCCCAGGTGCTACCTCCACATGGCTTTTAAATCCCTCCAGCAATGGTGGCTCCACTTCTGCCCCGGGCAGTCTGTTCCAGGCCCTTCTTTCTGGGAAGATACTTTGCCTAATATCCAATCTAAACCTCCCCTGGTCCAACTTGAGGACATTTCCTCTTGTCCTGTTCCTTGGGAGAAGAGTCAGAGGCCATCATGGCCTTAAAATGGCAGCAGTTGCCCCGTTTTGCATTATTTGCTACCATTCAAGGCATGGGCAAGTTTCTCTGCCTGCAGAGCTGCCAAAGAGAAACACCAGGTCTCAGGCCTGAGGTTTTGCCATCTTTACATGTGGAATGAGACTCATCCAGAGAAAACCACCTCGATCTCCCTTAGGGAGACCAAGTAGGAAAAAGTTCAAGCACCCAGGTTTGGGCCCATACCATGAAAATGGAGCAAAAGGACCAAAGTTCTTAACAGCACTTCTGCAGAGGTTTGCTTGGGATACAGAAAAGAAACGGGAAAAAAAAAATGCAGAAAAAGGAGAGTTGGAGATGAATAATCCTAGTCTGTAAATCTTGGATAACAGCTGCCAACATCATTTCCAGCTCTGAAGAGCCACCATTTTTTTAGGTGTGCACATGATTTCTATTAAATATCGCAAAACTATTCTAAAAATGCACAGGGATTACGGGCACCAAGGAGCTACCCCAGAAAAAACCCATCTTCAATGCCATTCCCAATCTGTTTTCACACAAGCCAGCTCCAAAAGAGGCACAGTCAATAAGGCATATTTAGATATAAAAAAAACCCAAGCAACTTTTACAAAATTATTATAATGGATGCTTTGCTGGTCATTTAAAACCAATTTCCTCCTGGATTTAGGGGTTAAAGTGAGCCATAATCATCCCCAGTGTAAATAAATACACCAGATGCAGTTAACAACTTACAAGCAATGACCATGGCCTCTCACAAATCTATCTAGTGCTGAAAAGTCACAGGCTGAGTTCATTAAAAAGAGTAGCAGTTGTTTGAAGAACAGTTCTGGAAGAAGGAATTACAATAAAAAAATATCGGGGAGATGGATGTGATGAAATAAAAGAGGATTCTATAATTTTGCTGCCTGTATTTTTTTTCGAATAGAATACAACATAATCAACACAAGACTTTGGTATCTGCTCTCTAGATTTTTGTATGATATTTGTCCAGAACCAACCCTTTTTGTAACAGCCTGTAAATAAACTCTTCTATGCTTTCAAATTTTCTCTTCATCAGCAAATAAAGGAACACTTGGCTACCTACTCTTACCCTGTCATCCTATACACCCATTCTTGAGCATCTTCCACCTATTTGCTAGGACAATTTCCAGTGCTCTGGTCAGCAAAACCCTCAGAGACCTTCAAGTCCAGCCACATCCAGAACCCAAAACAGGAGTCACCACTTGGCCATGAAGACAACACAGGAGATCCTATTTTGACCATGGAGAAATGATGTCTTTCTAACAAGTGAAAACTTTGTACCACAAGATGAGGAGGACAAGAAATCCAGCTCCCCAAACAGCTGTCAGAATATATGAGGAAAAATTAGGTAGTGATAAAGAATTATTCTCCTTCATTGTTGTATACAAGAGTCTCTGAAGATTTCTATCAGTGGCACAACAGGATGTAAAATGTTATTTCTAATCTGATTGATTTAAAGTACATTTTAATTTGCTTATTAGATGAATGTGCTGATCCCCACAGTCACAAGCCATGGGAAATGCTTTGAGGGTAGAGAAAAAACCTAGGCAGGGATTCCTTGGAAAGCCACCTTCTCTCTCACTGGAGTCCTGCAGCAAGTAATTGCAGAGTGGGATGTCCACCATTTATTGGGATAACTCCAACACTGAATATTCCCATGTATTTTAACATCAGCCAGCTTAGAAAGAGAATAGCAATGGAGAAAGAAGCCTTCTCTTGCTTTTTTTTAAGCAATTAATGGATTAAATATGAACCCACTCTTCTGTAGAGGACACATGGTAGAGATCGGATATAAAAGGAATATTAATCAAAGGAATGCAGAGTTTCTGTAAGATCAGATCCAAAAGTTCAGACTATCTTCAAATCAAGTGTTTCTGCAGTTCTTAGCACCCACACAGAAGCAGTGGGGAGCCTGCTGTGTATACCAACATGGAGGGATTTATTTAACCCCTCTGAAACCTTGAGAACAGTTCAGGAACCTCATTCCACAATAAGGANACCCCTAAATGAATACATGTCCACCTACAGAGTGCTCATTTGCTTTTTCAGATTTGGAGATAATAGCAAAGATATATTTGCCTAGTAGGGGTCCATGAGTGAGGCTGTCTTTTCAGAAAACTTGAATTTTCTGGGAGAGAGGGGAAGGTTACTGCTCATGAAGTATATGATGATCGGATATTCTCATCTTCCTTTTAACCTCTGCACAGACTAGTGGTTCATGAAACACAACCAGCAGGTGAACTGAGCGTTTCAGTGTCACACAAATTGATTGGCAGTCTCAGAACAGGAAAAAGAAAACTGTTGATAAATAAATGAAGAAACCATGACACACACATGTAACTCCCCATGACATTATTTTTCCTGCTTGTAAGATGCTTGCACCTCCCACAGAAAAAAGAGAAAATAAAGAAGGAAAAAAATACAGATTTTTAGATTAGCTCTTGTCCTCAGCAATAGGAGTTTGCCAGTTCATTCTCCACCATTTGAAACAACTCATCTGCTTTCCCTCACCTGCAGTTTTGCAGCAACATCCTGCAATTAAAAGAAATGGTATTTTCTCCCTTTAAATACCAGGCACAAGTAGTGTTTTTCATATAGCTCCAATCCAGCAACCAGGTTTCCATAGTATCCAGAGACTAAAAAAAGCCAACGGGCTTCAGGGAAATTAATTTCAATAGAATGTCTTGTGTTAATTGCCCAACCACACCACAAAAATGGCATTTATTTGTTTTGTGTTAGTTTTAATACTTAACCCCAACACCTGAGAGCTGGAAATGGAAGAGATGCATTATTCCTGTGTTATTTGAAGAGAGGTTGGAAAGATTTCTGCACGAGTGAAGACCATCCAGAGCTGGGCTTTATGTGAATCACAGGATGGCCAAGGTGGCTGGATGCCACTGGATGGCTTCTAGGTGCCTAAGAACTAGTTATTTATACTAAGCAGCTTAACATTATACAAATTTGCTATTTTTAGAGGATTTTGTAGTAGGAATTTGGGGAAACAGTGGTTTTCATACTCATTAGGAGTCAGAAAGCTCCCTGTGGATATCTCCACACTCCACGCGCAGTCCCACGAGCTTTGGCAGAATCCCTTTAGGGATAGCATAGGAATGTCAGGAAATTCTCCTAAAATACTGTGGCATCCAAACCAGAATGCCTTAAAACTGAATAGAGAGAACTGAATGGACACAGAGCTAATTCTGGCTGTTGCTGCCATTATCATCACAATTCCTTGCAAACCCTCCTCAAAAAGAAGCATAAAAATTAGCTCTGAGTTTCAAAGAGCTTCTTGTTAAATTTTGGGGAACCAGAAGCCCAGTATACACCTCATGGAGAGTCATGGCTAAAGGAAAATGCTTCCCAGCTCTGCTCACAGCCTGGAAATCAAAGGGCTTTCATTCTCCTCTGCTCTTCATTCTTATTTTAAAGCATATTACTTGCTTATGTGTGAATAACTGAGCTCCTCTAAGAACCAAATTATTTTTTTGTCTGCCCATTTCCATTGATGTCAAAAAGGAAACACTCTTAATAATGCATTTTAAAAATTAAGCAAGATTTGTTCCTCCTTTTTATGATCAAACTGGCACGTTTGGAACACCATCACTTCCTACGGGCTAGAGGATACATGTGCAAAACAGATAAAAAGAACAATCAGAAACAGTTATGTACAGAGGGTTTGTGCACATCCAAAGCACTCTGAGGGCACAATAATTTCACTCAGCTGCCACCATCCACTAAAACATAAACTAAGGAAAAAACCTGAAAAAAACCCAAACCCTCAGTTACTGAGTTTAAGTGGAGAGAAAGTAAAACACTTCTCCATCAAGTGAAAAATTAATTCCCTTGGTCAGACACTACACAGATACAGCAGGCTGTGCCACTCTTGTACCACAGCTGCTTTTTCCAAGAGCCCATTGTCCCAACCCTCCAGTACTTCTGTAGCTACACTTCAGCAGGAGAATTCCAAAAACAAAACAGGAAGAAAGTTTTCTTTGGACTCTGACAGCTTGCATTTTAAGCAGTTTCAGGGGCTTGCTGGTGCCTAATAGACATAATTTACAGATGTCACCAAGAGGATGACAAGTAACTGGTTAATAGAAAAAAGCTTTTTCCTCGAATGGTTGGTTAAATCAAACTATGTGCCAATTACATATACAGGTTTAAAAATGGTGTCGCCCAGACTGCTGCTGTGTACATATATAAAAAATCCCAGAGTGGTTTTTGTTGGAAGGAACCAAAAA
>VZUA01076751.1:8881-28944 GCA_013401035.1 Horornis vulcanius | reverse complement strand
TTTTTTTTTTTTTTTTCCAATAAGTCATTAAGTAGGGAAAAACAGACGGAAAAGGACCTCCTCTGTAGGTAACAAACTGGTGCTAAGAAGCGTTGCTTGAACAGCAGAGAAGTCTCACACCAGCATCTCAAAACTCTCAATGCATTCAGATACTTTATTGCATTTTCCCAGTTTTCTATTGTCTATGTGTTCTTTAAATGGGTCAAATGCAGCTGAATCCTTGCTTGATTATCCTTATACATTTCCTCACATATCCCTGAAAGATTCAATGCACAGTTCAGTATTGGTCAATAACAGTCAAAGTGAAGTCAATTGATGGCTTATGAGACAAATATAAAAGATCTGCAATGGGAGTTACCTAGTTAAACCCAGGGGAAAAAAACAAAGAGAGGTTTGCAATCCTGCAGTCCAATTTCTCCTTTTATCTTCTGGTTTTTTTGCATTGTGCCAGACAACTACCTTAGAAGCTACAAGAGAATGATATATAAACAGCACTGCTTTCTAATACTTCTGCTGGTAGAATTAACCACATTATTCAAATGTCAATTTACTGCAAAGATAAATTCTTTTAAATCAAAGTACCATTTCAAATTGAATTTTCAAGCCATTAACTTTACTAGGCTAGTCCTGCCGGCATATTGAATGTCTACTAGATATTCTCATAACAAGGTCACTTTTTCTAGCTCAAACTTTGCATTAAAGCACCCTAAAAAACCAGTCAGCTCATGCAGCAGCAGAAATTAAAAGAAGCAGTCTAAATAACCCAGCTGCTGTGGAAGAGCTGCCTTCTTCTTCTTCACAGTAAAATTCAGCCTTTATTTTCTGGGAAAAAAAAGCCACCCAAAAGATGCTAGGACAGCTCTGTAGGAACAGTGAATGAAAACTTACATATTTGGTTTCCTATTTATTTTCTTTGCAATTGTGTTCTTAGTCCTGGAGAGAACACTTCCTGCTCTAAGTACATATTTTGAATTCACTGTCAGATTTAAAAACAAACAAATGAAATACCCAAACAGAACAGTGCTTCCAGAGGCATTTGTAGCCTCTTGTCCTGGAAAAAGGCAGAGCTGCAGAACTGTGGGAAATTCCTGGCAGGTCTGAAGGCTTTGTGCTCTCTGTACTCTAAATCTGTGCACACTCCAAACACCTAAATAACTACACGACAGTCATCACTTTGGGGAAGAATTTTACTAACAAAACTACGACTTTCCTCATAATCCCATTTTTCTTCTGGCAGCTGTAGGACCTCTGACACTATTCCTGTGTTTAATCAAAACATCTCTGGAAGTTTCAAAAATCAGCAAATGTTCAGGAAGGTTAAAAAACCCCAAAAAACAAAAACCCAAAGGCAAGGAGCAAGGTTAGGGTTGTTCCCCATCTTCTTCCTCCTCCAGGGCAGCCAGGCACGTTGTGCCATCAGCAGTCCCTCTGGGAGAAGACACATCACAGTCACTCACTGCTGGTTTTTGGCCGTCACCCACGGCTTCCCCAGCACTCAGTGCTCAGCTGAGCTGCTGTGGCCTTTGGTGTCCCAGGGTAAGTGGGGCACAGCCCTGCTGCCCTTCCTGCACGAGCAAACAGCTCCTCACAGCAGTGCAGGCAAAGGCAGATGCTGCTGCCTTCCCTCTCTACCGGGGCAGCGTGCCCTGGACCCAAAGGGGATTAGCAGGGGCCTCACCAGGCTGGAGATGCCAAGTGGGAGATGGCCCCAGGCAATACATGCTGCCATCCAGGCTCTGGCTGTTCTAATGGCCCAAGAGCTGAGATCAGCTCCTCTCTGGCTCAGCTCCCCTTTAGTGCTCGGCACATGGACACAAAGCAAGACACCTACTGCATAATCAGAGCCTCAAAAGCGCGAGCAGCGCTCTCAGCAGTTCTGTGATACCCGGTGGCATCAGAGACTTATGGCACTGTCATGCCTGGAGCTTGAATACCAGTCAAATTCATCCTACTGCCTCTAGGAAAAAATGCCAGGGGTCAGGAAAGGGCAGTGAGAACGGGCAAACCACAGAGGAAGGTACGCTGTCCTCTAGTGCAGAGGAAGAGCAGAGGCACACCAAAGAAAGGCTGGGCTAAAAATATCAAGAAGAGGGCAGAGGTGCTCACACGGTGCAGGCATACTGGGGCCACAGAAATGCATTTGCAGCTGGTTCTAACCTGCACTGATGGAAAGACAGGTACTTGTGTGGGGAGAGTTGAAAAAGATGTTTTATTTCCCAGCTCTCTGTACTTCCCCCCCAGCCCCCCAGTTTTGTCCCTTCCAAAAATAAATTAAATCTTGAAACAAGGGACAGAGAACAGGGAAAGAGAACAGAAAGGAGTGGGGAAAGGTCTGAGAAAACCCAGTTTTCTCGCTGAGATGTTTAAAGTTTAGGGAGATAGTTTTGAAAACAGAATATCATGCTTGCTTTGCTTTTAATTGAAAAGAAGTCAGCCAGCCCAACTCTTAATTAGCTTCCAGATAAAGAGATTGTTAAATTACTGACAAGCAGAAGGCAGAATAACATAGTGTCATCAAAACAAATAAAATCACTATAGGAGAGAATTAATTGTACAGCTCCATCCTCCATGGCCACAACAGAGCAGAAACACCTAAACCATCAGCTCCAGAGATGAGAACTGCAACCTCCTTTTGTAGGGACTGAGAACAAAAGGCAAAGCTGTAGACTCAGGGTTTCAAGCTTCCAACACTAAAGTTAGTTTTGGAACAACTGGAAGTGCAACACTGACAAGTCAATTCACAAACTAACAATTTTTTTTTTTAAATTAGATTCATTTAAAAAAAAACCCAACCAGCCCAATCCTCCCAGTACCATTAAACTTCATCAGTTTAGAGTATGCACCTTGCTAACATGGAAAGTAATTAAGTGAATCCAACTCTCAGACACTGGGCTCTGTTTAAGAATGGATTAATTCATGATTTATTTAAATCGATCTGAGATCAGATTCCCACAGAAAAACGTGGATCTGCACTCCTTCCACTCCCTGTGTTTTCTTGATTGCTCCCTTGAAAAGGCTGCTCAGTGGGACCTGAACTGTTTGAAATCTTTCCTTTTACTTCATGGCTTAAATTTCACTCAGATCAGCCTCTCACCAGTATTAGGATCAGAAAAAGAGGTGAAAGAGGAAGACAGGAGGGCTGAAATCTCCCTTTTAGTGGCAAAAGAAATGCAGGGATCCTTAAACCAATGCTGAAAAGGCACCTCACTTTTGGATGGGTGTTTATTTTAGGAAACATTATGTGGGCTGCAGATATTGGCCATATCCACAGAGGGCTGGAAAGCAGCCCTTGTTTGCTCCTTTGGATGGTTACTGATTTGTGAAGTCAAAGTGTATTTCTAAGAACTTATTCCCTTGTTAGCAGGTCCTTCACCCACCCTCCCATCTGTCTGATTGTGTTTACAGAGACAGGAGCTGCCCAGGTGGGCACAGGCACTGCTGGGATGTTCCCTCTGTTCATCTCTGCAGTGTCAGTGGTCTGGGCACGTTCCTGGGGAGGCAGCTCAAGGGGTCAGGATCTCCCTGGCCACTTGTGCCAGTGAGTGAGGAAGGGTTGCAAACTTCTCTCTGTGCAATTTGAATACACCAGCAAAATGCACATTCTAACTGGAAAAGAAGATGCTTTTCATCTTTTATCTTTCATTTTCATTGATGACATTCATGCCATAGTTCAGAAGACCAGCTTGTTCTTGGCTGAGACATAGTGCTTTTAATTTATAAATTATGTCTTCTTAGAAAAAGAAAAAAACACTGCATTCTGCCAGTCATATTGTCCTTGTTTTTTAATTACCACCACCAAAGAGAAAAGGCTTTAATGCCTAGAAGAAATGTGCACATACTTTCTACCACAAAGAAATTCATCAATGTTTAGCACAAGGCATATAATTAATAGTTGTACTTTAAAATCCCAGCTAGGCTCATTGTAGTTGTTTGCCAAGAGATACATACACTAGCACTGCTGTACAGAATGCATTTCCCCTATTGTTTTCAGTAGGTAGCAAGACTGTGAATACAAAGCAACGTGGAGATGGCACAGCACTGCCAGAACAATTGGCTATAGCAGCCCCTTCCTCTACAAAGATTCACTCCACACAACAGTTACTGGTGAAAAAATGCAAGAACCATTTGTCTCAAGGCAGCCCACCCACCCCCCTGCACTACTGCCTGCTGCTCTCTGCTTTCTGCTCTTTATTCCCCACCTCGCCCTGCTTTTTTCTCAATTGGAACATAAGGATACTTTACAACTGCACTGAACCAACCCTTTCTTAGTTGCTGCTCCCAGATCTGAGCCTTTGTTTTCAAAGAGCTGATCACTGTCCTGGCAAATGGCTGTGGGATAAAATTTGCTCACTAAGTGTTCACTGGCAGAGAAACAAGGCTGATAAACCAAAAGATGCTGTGCCTGCACAGCTTGAATGAAGGGCTCCAAGACACAAGGCATGGTGGGTTTAGCTGGCATTAATGTCCTCTGCTCTGTCAGTCTCCCCTTTCCCCACCATAGACCTCTGCCCTATTGCAAAAGCAGCTGAAGGCTCCTGTGCTTACCCCAGTCAGTCTAGGTGTTCCAGTTACACAAATGTTTCCTTTATAGCAATGAGGGGTGCCAAAATTCACCTCTGCCTTGTGCGTCCCTTTGCCTGACTGCTTCTTCCCATCCCCAGAGATCTCCACCCTCATTTGTGTCAGTACAGCTGTGTGTGGAAGCTGAGTGAGAAACCTGTCTGGGTTAAGGCAGGGGGGCCTTTGATTTTTATTTAAACCAAAGGGTGGCATCTTGCTAAGAAGTCAGGTGTGAGCAGGGATGACTGGGGCACAGGCAAACATTTCTCTGGCATAACAGGAGAAGCATCTTTGAGCAGAGGCTGCACTGGTGATTTGGCAGGGACAGCTTCCACTGCCACAGTCACATCTGCCAGGTCTCAGCTGACACTCTGCCAGCTCCCAAGGAAATAGCACAGGTAAGGTCTGTTGGAAATTAGGCCTCTTATTTACAGTCTGGCTCACTGACCTTAATAATGCACAGGGAAAAGGTCTGAAGTGAGTTCTGTTAGCAGTGACTGACAGTGATCCTTTCCCCAAGCTGTGCTTGTTTCTCTCTGCTGATGCCACGCTGATGGCAAGCTGACCCATGCTGGAAGCCAGGAGGAGAATCCTTGTCTGCAAGCAGCAGACATGGAGGAGATAGCAGCTTCCCAAACACAATACCCTATCTGAGGAGTTCAGATGCTGCAAGTTCATTTTTCACGCTGTCACATCCATGGAACCCTGTTCCTGTGCTTCCACAACAGATTTGCCTGTGCATCCCTGTGCCCATTCGCTCTTCCAGTGGTGCTTGGTGGGGAAGTGGAGGTTTGAGTTGGGAGCTCCCTGCAGTCTCTGAAGCAGCAAATCCCAGATATCATACCCAACACGAATTTTCAGTCCTGCTGCTCACATGAACTGCTTCAGGCCAGTGTGACTTGTGACAGACTAATGGCACTTGGCCTGAAATGCCCTCTCCCAGGAGCTGCTGCTGGTCCTGGAGGGAAGTGTGAAGTAAGTTTTGCTGACTCAGTGGCAGGGCTGACTTGCTACCCCCCACAGATGCAGATCAACATGAAGCAGCCTCCGAGCAGCAAAACCCAAACTTATATTTAAGGATAGGCATGGGCAGGAAATGGTACAAACCCTGAGTACACCTAAGCCTAAAAACAAAGCTTATTGTTATTTTCAGAATATTGTTAATTCATAAACCAAACTTCAGAAATATGGCTTTGATCTTGATGTGTGCGTAGCTTGAAATAAAATTGGGATCTCCAGCTGTTTACAAATCTGCTAGTTCAGGAAGCAGAAAAATTGAATCAATTATTTGTTTCCCTGTCTACTCCCAGCTCCATTTGTTTGCAGCTTCTACAGAGCAGGGACATTATTTTTTTCCCCTGAAGTTGTATAGGACCAAAGAAACTCAGATGCACACAGCAACCCAAGGGCAATTGCTGCACAAATTCAGATGTTGCTAGCCCTGTGGTCAATATAAACACAACCCTCAAAACTTGTGTTGCCACCTGGCACTTAAAGATCCTGACTGCCCATGGAGGGTGGATTTCCACTCTGGGCTAAGTGGTCTTGCCCTCATTCTCCAGAGCAGCCAGCCCTCAGCCACAGCTTTTCCTTAGAAACATAATAATAATCTTCTACTCTTGCCCTCAGTGATGATTGTCTGCTTTTTGTATTCAGTTCCAATTAGTTTTTAAAATAGGCAAGGCAAGTTTCAAGCTGTGGAGTTTGTAATCCAGAGCTTATTAGCCTAAAGAAGAAAGTTCAAATTAACACAGTGCTGGTTTTCTTTTTTGTAAATTATTTACATCCTGATTATCTGCCATTCTCATCTTCCTTTAAAAGTGGATAATTTGGCTGTTAGCCTTAAATATTGGGAAATCTATCCAAAAGCACCTTGTCAAGTTGGTCAGAACTGTCAGCTGTCAGTCTTGTTGAGGAACAATACAGAGATTCCATAGAGATGAACATACTGTACACATATCTATAAATAAAACCTTCTATTTCATTTGTGGTGAGCTAGAATTAGATATGCACCTACATGCATACAAGGCTATAAATAAAAATTAGTATCTTATTCACAGACTTGAGTTGGACTCAGATATGCTAATTGTGTCTGTCTCTGTTTTCACAAGCATGCACATATTGTCAGTATATACATCCTATATCTAGGACAGCAGACTTGTAACACAAAGCTTATGGCTCTCAGGTTATGGTCACCTGCAAGGATCTCATCTCCTTATGGCTCCTTTCTAAGGGGAAATAAGAAAGGATGGAGGGAGGACACCAGAATAGAGAAAGTTCTCACCAAACCCAGAGGTGAAAGACAAAATTCTCCTTAAAGCATTTGCCATAACTTTCACCTAGAATGAGAGGGAGGAATAACTCTGGCCAGCCCTGGTGGGCATCACTAAGCACAAGATTCTGCTGAGCACCGACTGAGCCAGACTGAGGAAATGTGCAAGGCCAAGGTGTGCACACAGGAAAGTGCAGGGGGATGTGTGGCTCCTGCAAAAAGGAGGCTGCAGCAGCCCAGCTTCACATGACTGGTGCCACATCAGGGGGTGGTGAAAAGGGCAGAGAAAAGGCAGGACACGACTCTGAGCAGCATTAGCTGCTCTCCCTGCTCCATCTCCAGCAGGTAACATACAGCACTCCAGTGTGACACACACTTGATGAATGGCATTGCTCAGATTGGTGGTGTCATTTCAAGCTGCTCGATCAATACAGCTCAAATTCCCATTGTAGTCCCCAGACAGGCAAAAATCCTCCCCACAGACCTTCAGCCATGAGTCAGCCTCAGCTACTGTGAGACAGCTCTGGAACAGAGATTACCACAGGCTAATGTCCACCTAGGCTCACCCCCATAACATCCCCATAACAGATAATGATGGCTAACAGATAAATCAGAGACTAGACAGGCATAAAGAGAGCCAGTTCAGATAACAGATGGGCATCATTAGACAATCAACACTAACAGCAACAGCTTTAATGGCAGTGATGGCTAGGGGAAGATCAAGTGTATCTCTCCTCTGAGCTGACCCTCTGGTACCTCCTTCATTCCTTCCCATTAGTCTTCACAGATTAAGAAAAGATGTCTTTCATTAATGGGTACTGCTCTGGGAGAAAAACATTGGCTTTGGTGCTGGTTATTTTCTGTCTGTCCCTAACATCAAGAGGACAGAGTGGAGCCTGCTCTCAACATCAGGATTTCAGTTTCAGAAGAGGTTTTAGGTAACTTGTGTTTTAAGGATTTGTCATTTATTCCTACAGGACCTCTTTCTGCAAGATGCTCCTTGTTCTCATCAGGTTTGAATGATGCTTAAGTTTATCTTTAATCTATTTTATTTCATAGGAGATTAAATAAATGTTAGCTTGTACTGTGGCCAGCAGGAGCCTCCAAACCCTTAACTGAGAGTTAAGGCAGACAGGCCTGTGGAAGTTGCAGGAACCTGACATTTGCAGAAATCCCAGCCTTAGATTTAAAGAAATTGCTTTGGACAACTTTAGGTAGACTTGTAAATGTTTCCCTTTATATTGGCCATAGTTAGTATGGCTTTTAAACTTCATTCACTCTATCTTAACTGCTACCCTCAGTAAACTATATTAATTTGGTTGAAATTATATACTCCATTGTTGCTTGCTAGTAACCCATGCATTATGGGGATTTTCACCAGCCTGTGATCTGTAATTATGAACATATTCCAAGTATTTACCTCAAATCTTGTTAAACTGATGGCTTTGGCTCTGTTTGTTCAAGACACTGCTTTTAGGAAAGTCCTTAAGGAAATGTGTCTTGTACATACAGCACCATGAAAAGAGCAACACATTACCACAATCTGAACTATTGCTCATGCATTGTGCAATCTGGAACATAGCACAGCCAAGCCAGGATCACAGATGGTGTTTTACATGACAGCAGTCATGACTATTGGCCCTCGAGTCATTTGGAAAAAAACAAAACAAAACAACCAAACCCTCAACATCTACCAGGATCAGGTCATACAGGAGGAGACACAAAAAGCAGCATCACTGGTTTATAAACATCTGATTTCCACCCTAATAGGTAATTATGGCACAGCTGGTATGAAAAATTTCAAACATTTAAATATCAAAATGAAGAATAACTTCATCCAATCAACATTGCCTTCTCTGCACTACATCATGTCATTTTGATATGAGAAGGTCCGGAGCAAAAATACTATTTTGGCAGGTTTTAGGGACCGAGTCAGTTCTAAAATTCCTTCTTCAAGCATTTGCATGTATAGAGAATTTGGTAGCATTCAAACAGTTTGTGGTGCAGTTTGTTTGTCAGAACAGCTCTTCTATGTGATAAAGGCAATCCAGACCCAGATCTAGGGTGATTCTCTGACATTAAAATGAGCCCTTGAGCAAAATTCATAGACTGGCTAAGGAGCATCTCCTTAATGAAACAAGCATCTTCACAGATTTACCCAAGTCCAAAGCTCCTGGTTCAGGAGTGGCCAGAGCACATTTTGCTTTTGATTTGATAAATATCTTAGGGTTGGAAATTTATCAAGCTGAAATAGGTAATTGATATGAGGAAGCATTAGATTTCAGGTCACTGTATCCTGTGTGCTGCACTTAAAGCACTCAGAGTGTTGGACACTGGTATATCCAAAATAAAGTCCCTGCAAGGCACCCTGAGCACCCCTTACTTGCAGAGGTGAGGCAAAATCCTGTACCCATGTTAAAAAGGCCAAAGTGAGTACCTTTGTACCCAAGTACCAGGGATTTACCCAATTTATCCAAAGCAGTTGCTCAGCAGAAAGGAGCCCATGTAGTTGTTTAGCAGCACAGCACAGAAGAGAGTTTGTATCCATCCTTCTGCCTGTGAATGCCCCCAGAAACATCCCCCAGGTTCAACTCCACGGAATGCAAATGAGAGAGGATGGTGTTTGTAAGGAGCCCTTATGCCTGACACTTAGGAAAAATATCTACAATGCAAAGCGTGTCATACTGCTAGTGGGAATTGCAGGAGGAGAGGGAACGTTTTCTAACACATCTGCAGGGAATATTTTATGAATTGATTGTGTTTTCTCTTAGGGGACAGCTTCATTGCTTCACTTGATTATCTCTCATATTTTAACAACCATTTTTGAAATGGTTTTCAAAAGAATGAAATTTAGAGTCAAGAGGACTTGCAATCCCAAAGGAGGTGAGTGTTTTGCTTAGGTAGCCACCCATAACATCAGGGCATCTCAAACAGAACTAGGAAAAATAAAGGAGTCTATGCAAAAATTAGAGGCTTAAAAACCAAAACAGAAAAAAAAATTCTTTTTTGTTGAACTGACAAGTGTTCTGAGAAATTGAAGCTAAGATAATTAAAGAGTGAAGGGACCATTAAGATAATTCCCATGGTATTTCCCTTCAGATCCCACTGTCCATTGCAGTGCAACCCAGCATGACTGGACTAAACCCAGCAGAGGCAGCTGCATTTCCCTGCAGGTATTACTCTTCAGTAAATAGTTAAGCCAAAACTGGAGGCCTGAACCCACTCACTCCCTGCTCAGACCACAGGACTTGTCACTGCCACACTGGCATTGGTCTGCTAAAATCTATTGGGTTTGTTACACTCACAAAGGTGCAAGACCAGGGTAATGCCTGGGTAAATCAGAAGTGCAGCACCTCAAAGCAGAGAGGCTGCTGATCATTAAACACTTCCTTTCACCTCTCTAGGTTTTTCACCATGGCTGCTGAAAGCTGTTCTAACACAGACAAGGTCCAGGCGTTCTGGACACTGCTCTGCAGGTCTCCGTGAGCTTATCCAGCCACAACCAAATCCTGTCAACAGCCTCACTCCTACATTTACCCCACTAACAGGCAGAGGAATTGCAGGGCCTGGATGTACAAGCAGAAATAAGAGACAGCAGCTGGAAGGAAACATACTGTCCTAAAGAAGTACATGTTTAGTGGATTACTCCTCACATTGCTTCCAAGTGTCTTTTGGTGACAACCTGAGAGAAACAAAACACTGCAGTCTGATGTGGCTTCTTAAAGCACATCACGGAATTAAGAGACAAAATGTTGAGGTCACTTGATGAGGTGGGTGAGAACCCATCCAAACCAGTCAAAGAGCAGGGCAGGAAGGTTCCCAAAAAGAGGTGCTTTTCCTTCACTCTCACAGTACAGTCCTGGAGCTGCTGGCCAAGGCACAAGCCCTCTTGTCCCAAGGCCAGAAGTATCCTGTTCTCTTACTGCCTAATCTGCCTTTCACTGCTCCTGTTGTTTGCTTACCACTTAGATCTGTACAGGTTTCCAGGAGAGAAACAATCTAAACCCAAGGATTCCTAGGATCAATCCAGTTCTCCCAGTTTACTGAAACCCATGTGGGGCCTCAGTGACGGGCTGGAGAGCCTGGCTGCCATGCCCTGCCTGCTGCTGTCCTCACTTGCAATGAAAATCAAACTGCTTCTGCTGACTCCCACTCCTAACCATTTGTAGCAGACAGAATGAGAGCAAAAAAGGGATTCCACTGAGCAAAGAAACCAGGAGGGCACAGGCGTGGGCAAAGCAGCCGAGGAACAGAAGGCAGCGTTTGTTTTGACTGATGCAACCTGACAAAAGCCAAGGAACGTGTCCATTTGCACAGCTGCATTTTGCTGGAGACGTGGCATGGACCACACCAAGGATATTTAATGTAACAAATTGGTAATACAGAAAGGCGAGTTTTTTCCAGTTTCACACATAAAAATTTAATACCTATCTATTTCAAAGAGATTCACACCACCATTTTAGGCAAAGCTTTTTTTAGAATTAAACATACGATGGGTTTTATTGTGCAGAGTAGCACGGGTTCACGTGGGATCGAGCTGTGTACAGTGACAACACCAGTTGTTGTACTTTAGAAAATCTAGTGACTGAAACCTGGCTTAGTAAACCACAAAACATAAAGAAATGCCTGTCCACAGCTGGTTCAGGTTCCCAGAAATGTGCATGGAATGGTCAGAGGAGGAATGCTCAGGGAGAAGTAAGCAGCACCAGTGTTAGCCTTCACTGTTTTTTGTCCTCTGGGAAAAACAAATCACCATCTGGTTACCTTTTTGATGAAGAAAGGGTTAAAAACCAGGTGGAACTGGAAAGAAAATTCCAGCTTCACTGAAGAGACACAGGAAAACAAAAAAAAAGGCACCAACCTAGCTGCACAAAGCCATCTGGGACTCTCATTACACACGGGCCTGAAGTGGAATTGCACCTCACCAAACAGAGCCAGGGCAACTCTCAGCTGGGGCACAGGGAACCTGGGCTGCCTGCACAGGAGAGCTCCCACTGCCAGCACAGCCAGGACCAGGCTCTGGTCTAGGCTGCCACAGGGACTCCAATTTACTGAGCATTAAAGCAGAGGAATGCTAGAACCTCTGAAACATGCAGTTTGTTTCTCCTCTCCCCACCAAGGACTGTCAGACCTTACTTTCCTGCTTAACAGGTGAGTAATTACTTATCAAATTTACGGCAATATGTGCATTGAAAACATATAATTTTGAAATTATTATTATGGCAAACTTACATTACGATATTACACGATTCAATCTGCCATTATTTTTCAACAGCAAAATACTTTGATTGAGCGAATCCATTTCCTTAATCTTCAAAACAGGACAGTTGAAATAGCAATTTCCCAAGAACAGCAGAAGCATAAAATATCCTCTGGCAGCTTATCTGCAGGGTTTAATGCATGGACTGCTAGAGCACTACCAGGGTGGGCTGTTTTCCATGCACAGTGTGCCTTATTGTATGTGCTGCTGGTCCTAATTGCTTTAGAACCTAATTGCTGGTACACTATTGAACCCGAGACAGAAGTGTTTTGTTGTGTTTCATCATGCCTTTTGTTGTTGTTCTTGTTGTTTAAATTAAAGAAATAAACAGACACCCCTCCCACGCCCCACCACATAGGAAGCCACCCTTAGACCACAGCTCCACTGAGCTAATCCAGCAACAAAAGTGTGGCAAGTGGAGAAAACTGACTTTTCAACCACCTTGCTCTGTGCCTCCTCCCCAGGGATGGCAGAGTGCACTGGGGCACTTCTCAGTTATTTCTCTATACGAAGGGACATCAAATTTTCATCCTATGCAAATTAGAGGGTTCCCAGCCACCTCTCCTTGCAGCTTCCTCCCATTCACGTCATGTTTTCTGAGCAAGATTACAGTCTCCAGGTTCTAAAACATCCTAGGAATACATGCAGGCTGCATTGCTACAGCACAGCAAGTCCTTGCTCTCAGACTCTAAAGGAGCAGGGCTGGAAAAGGTTCATGGGGGTGTGTCCAGGCACTGGGCTGGCCCTGCACAGGAGAGATCACCCAGGAGAGCCAGGATCCACCACAGCCACAGCTTTGTCTGCACTAAAGCCAACATTCTTACACAATAATTCGTTATGATTAATGTGTCCCCTAAAGTCCTGGTGAACCACTCTGCCACTGAAATATGCACTTCTGCATTACAAAGGATGTTTAAAATGCAGAGAATATTTTCTAATATAACTTTCCTTTTCTTTGTCACAACTGAAAATGCAAGGAGGCCCAGCTGCAAGAGAGTACGACAGCAAATGCTTTTAGGTTAAAAATTTACCATGTTCTACATTCTTCTCACATGAAGGGGACAGCATCAATTACTTTTGCAATGTGCAAAAATGTACAAACAGACTGTATTCTCCTGGGCTGAAGCTTTGTACATACAGTAGCTAGACAAAGAAGCTAGTTTGGGGCCTCAAAATGTATTCCAACTGATTTCCAGCTCCTCTGCTATGTTGACATTTTCCCGTGACAGGTCTTTTTTGCACTGCACAGTTAGCTTTGCTCAGAAAAATCGAATTATTAGCTTGTGTACAACTTGCTCAGATGATGTGATATGATATGATATCTCCCCTGTCAAAAATATATCTTAATTAGTTAAGACAACAGGCATTTTCCAGACCTGGCCTGTCGGATAACATATCCTAGCATAAGAGAATCTTAAGGGTGATTTCACTTCCAGAGCTTCTGTGAGACTGTATTTCACCTTCTACATGCAAGTCTTTTCTTTGCCTTCTTGAGGGCTGATACAGCTTATCTTCAGGTCACTGAATATCATGAGACATCATTCTTGGAGCTTTAGTAATTTTTGTTTAAATATTTAAACAACAAAACCTCCAGGGATGCAGAATTGCAGTAGAATACCTACCAGAAATTTAAGGTGGAATACATGACAGACATGTTTTAATTGTTCTTTGGTGTCCCCTGTTTCCTGTCTCCCTAGAACAGCATTATTTACTGAGATAAATCCCAATGAATTTAAACATAATATTATGATAAAATAGAGGGATCACAACACAAAAGTTTATGTTTTCTAGCACCACCAGAGCAAAAAGCCAATGAAGACAACCTTACAAACCCAGGCAAGCAAATCTGTTCAAATGGAGCAGGGACCATGAACCCTGCAATAGCTTTATTGTGCCAGCACAGCTCTCAGTGCAGGTCGCAGAGAGGATGGCAATGTGCTCTCCTGTTTAAGCTTCTCCTTTTGAAATTAACCTGAATGTCTGGTTTGTTGGCTTTACAATAATTGCTTTGGGGACGGACAGAATTTATTGATTTAGTGTTCACTGTGTTATATTTATTTAGTAATGAAGGACATATTAAAATCTGGTTTAAGGTAACAAGGCTTGTACTCACACAGCTGCAGTGAGCATTAAACACCTGGGCCTGGTACCCAGTAACACAACAAAGAAATGCAATCCTCTGAAATCCAACACACTACAATTGTTTGAGGGGGGCAGGGTGTGTGGGTGTTTCTGCTAACGAGGGGGAAGGAACCACACAAGCTGGACAGCAGCCACTGCACTGCTGGGAGGAAACTAACCCAGACAAGCTAGAGCTGCAAAACGATCAGCTTTACTATCAGGCACTCCTACCCTATATGCTAATCACGCTTGCTTTGTCCACTCAACTCACACAAACTGCAGGTGTTGTGGTGCTAATAAGCCATTTGCTGTTCCTGTCCCCTCTGTGCAGTAAATTGCTGACCATTACTCATTCTGTTAAAAGCAAGAGGAAAGACACACATGTGAAATGTTCAGAACCAATGCAAACGAGAACTCAACTGCTGTGAAAGGCTGCTCCTTAGAAACACTTTGCAGGAGTGGCTGAATTGGTCTTGGGTTCCAGTTGTGTGTGACACAGTTCCACCTGCAAGCAGCGCTCAGAAGGTCTGAGCAGCAGCAGCACCTCTCAGGATATCTGACTTTTGCAATGAATGAATAGGAATTGTGGGGTGATTGGGAAAATGGACATGAGGAATCATTTGAGCCTAAGCTTCAAAACCTGGGAGTCCATTTAATGCAGTTATAGCTGACTGCATGAGCTCGTTAGCCTCCACAAAGCTCATATAGCCAAGAAAATACCAGATATATTGGCAGGCATCACAAGTTTGGTTTTGATACCAGCCTAGCTAAGTCTCCTCTCTCTTACATGCACACATGGAGACAGCTTCAAGGTGTGTCACATTCGAGGGCACTCAGCTTGGTCTCTTGGTGTCAGAACAGGGACTGCACAGGCAGGAGCTAAAATCAACACTCCAGCCATGAGCAGTGCATCCACAGAAACTCTGGAAGCATCTGTAGCCTGTGGATGAGCCAGCCTTACCCTTGCCAAGACATCAGGGAGAAGGGAGCCTGTTTCTCTTGTTTCTCCTACATCCCTTCCTTTTGCTTTGAAGATTTGGTCCTTAGTAAGTATAAAATAAGGTTTTTCCATAGCCTCTCCCACTACTCAATGTCTTACTTTTATTTTAACCATCTTGTTTGGTAGTAAACCTGTAAGTCTGAGGGATTTATTCTCTGCAGATTTCCCAGAGCCATGAGGAATGTGGGAATATGCACTGTCATTCCTTGTCCTGAAGCCCCCTTCCATTGCTGAATGACAGGTTCCTTCTAAGTGCCTCTATATTGCTGTGGGGCACTTCACAGAGAGAGCACTAAGTGTAATCATACACCTGGATGGGTAACACTATAACTGCTGCAGTAATTCTTCTTTTCCTTAAGTTGTTATTTTTTTATTCTCCTTCCCTGGGAAACAGAGAGAAGTTGTTAAAAAATCTCGAGCCCAGCCACACAGGAACTGTAATGGTAACAGACCACAGAATTCAAGCATTCACATCAGAAAATACCACAGCATACTCTGGAGGGGGTAACAGTCTATTTTTTCCTCAAGAAAATATTTTCTATAATAAATATATCTGGACAGTTTACAAAGTCCTCAGAGGCTAACCAGTTAGCTGTAACGAGTTCTACACCTGACACATTTTTCTTCAGGGTAACTTGCTTCATTCAGAGTTTTAATGTTTAAATAAACTGCTGCCCAAATCAATAACCCACGAAATCATTCACTCTGGGAAAGTCCTTCAATCCTTCCCCCCTGTTTTAAATCAATTTATATGCTCTGCTACAGCTACCTCCGGCTGCATTTCATTACCTTCCCACTCCATCTTGCAGCAGCCACTCTGTAGTTTTGGCTACTGTGCTCTCAGTGAGGAGGTCCACAATACTTTATTTTGTGCCAGCTTGTCTCAGACAGCTGAGA
Organism: Horornis vulcanius; assembly: GCA_013401035.1. NCBI lineage: Eukaryota > Metazoa > Chordata > Aves > Passeriformes > Scotocercidae > Horornis > Horornis vulcanius. The sequence continues at coordinate 12,834 of VZUA01076751.1, read as the reverse complement.
AGTCCTTCTGTCTTGTCTCAGGGTTTTAGATCACTGCTGTGTTCCAGCAGAGACGGTGAAATCTGAGGCCAAACAGCTGGAACGTATCCGCTAGACTTTCCTAGTGACAGTAACTGAAGAGGTATCATTGCTGTTGGCTTTGATAATCTTAGATAAAGCAGGTGTGGGAAGAAGCAAACCTAGCCTGTATTGATCCAATCCTATCTTATTTCCTTCCCAGCACCAGGTTTGTAGACAGCTGCTCTCCTACTGTGATGTTTTTTAAAGATACTTGTAATGTCTATTAACAAAATAGCTTTCCAAAGACTTCACAGGACACAGAACTGTTAGCCCCTTCAAAAGCCCTGTAATTTCAATGATATGCAATCCTAAGCCAGGAAAGTGTTAAAGTAAATGTTTCAAATGAAGCTGATGGGTATTACTGTGCTGATAGAGATGGGAGCACTCACACTTGAATCCTCCTCCATAAGTGCAGAGGCTCCTCTGTGGTGCTCACTCGAGCAGCAGCAGGTGTATATCACATCCACTTCCCACATCCTTCCCAGGCACCACAACAGCACCACAACATCCACACATCCAGCTGGAAGCTTGGCCTCCTAATATGAGGACACAGAGGCTACAGAATGTGCTCCACCTCGAACCACAGGGAGCTGGCAGTGGCTGTACAGGTGAACAGCCTGCCTGGGATCAGCTCAAGCCCTGCCTTTTGCCCCCTCAGCCCAAGGCCATGGAGCTGTTTTCCAGTTGTCTGGAAGCAGCAGAGCTGCCAAAGGGAGAGGCAGCAGGCAGGGAGTGCCTGCCCTTAATGCTCTGCACGGCCTCAGGCTCCTGCTCCTTTATCTGAAGTTCTCAAGGGGCAATATGAACATTCAAACAGCAATTCTGCACCTCTTGGAGGAGACCCTACACACCCTGAAGACTCTTTACAGCACAGGTTTCTGGTGGAGCCTACAGGAAGAAACAAGCCCTTACCACAAAACAGGAGATAGAGAGAAGAGATCCTACTATTTTAACAGTGCTTGTTAGTGAAAAATTACAGTCATGCTACACTCCATCTTTTTCAAATGCAGGAAGATCTCCCTTTAAAGCCTTAACTGAAAAAGTAGGAGTAAAAATAAATTACTTTGGGAAAGTTTTTGCCATTTATGCCTCCCCTTCTCTATAGAAATAGAGTTGCATTTCTCTGTAGATGAACAGGAATCATTAAAAGGAAGGGAAACAGATTTCCCTCAGGCTCACTTCTAAATACACTGCTGGCCTACCTTAAGTAATGGCCCTCATTTACCAAACTGCTGAGGGCCTGGCTGTTCCCACTGATTTCAGCTGACTCCACGTGAACTGCTGCATACACTGAAAGGCCCTTACTCATCACTTACAAGTTTGAGGTTCCAGCTTCTGAAAACCTGCAAAAATCCTGAAAATGACCGGGCAGTACCTTATATTATTTTTTCAAATCTCTCAAGAAACAAAGCAGTGATGGAAATACTCAGAGCCACAACACCAGACGTGTGCCTGTGAGCCCCAGACGAGCAGTGATGGTCACCCCTCCTGCCTCTTCCATCTCCAGCAGCTGTTCAAGTGCACAGCCCAGCCCTGGAGCTGCAGCAAGAGCTGCAAATGCACAGAGCTGCTGCTTCTTGTCTTAATCTCTGAGGATGACAGGTTTCTTCTCTCTCCATTTTTTCCACCAATACAAGATGGAGAGCAGAATGCTTCCATTTACAGAAAATCATTGCACTTAACTACACAAACTCAGGAAGCAAATATTCGGGAAAAGTACAAATTACATGGAAAAATGAAGCAAATGTAAAGAGAAAAACACCCCCAGACCAAGGAAACATCCAGAAACTACTCATTTGCTGCTGCTCACTGTTCTGAGACTACAGACTTGGAGATACATGAAAAAAAGAAAAGAACGAGAGATCTTTAGGTTAGAATATTTTTTCCCCAAGAAATCCTTCAACCTTTTTTTTTTTTTTTTTTTAATTTTATTTCTGCTTTGGAAGAATGAATTATCTAGACTTGATTCTACCTGTCAATCACTGTGGACAGTAGCCTTCCCTGGCAGCCCAGTCATTAGGAGTAGTTAATACATATCCTCTCCTCTGCCATCTCACAGCAAAAAAGCTCCCAGCTAATGAGTTCCATACCAGGGCATGATGAGGTCACCTCAAAGTAAAATACCAGAAAAGAATACTGGCCAGAAATATATCAGAATTTTTTTGCTTCACCCATGGCTGTAAAAATGGATTTTTACTGCCAAAGAAGCAAATTAAAAGCACCTTTAAAAGCCAACGGAAAAATATTAGGACTTTCTCCATTTGGGAGGAAAAAAAACCAATAGAACCAACCAGGACCTTCTTAGAGATTTGCCCAGATTACCAGGAAAGCTGTGGAAGAATGATTTAAGAACACACCACAAAGACCCAGGAAAATTGTGTATCCAAAATACTGTCATCCCAGAATAAACCTGTCAGTTTGTTACATATCCAGGTGGTGTTTTCCTGTAGCTTTTAAGCTATTTGACATGCAGTCCTACCCTTGAGATGTGACACTGTGAAGATGGTACCTTCTTACTCAACAGATCATCTCTGCATGGATTTTCAGTCTCACCTCTGCTTACATTAGGATTTCATCTGCTTTCCCCATGATTGTGCTACAGGTTCTACAGGATTCTGAGGGGGTTATCCATAGCCTTAGGTTCACATGTCACTAGAGAACAATCCCGTGCTGGAGCAGCTCAGGAAGGGCTCAGTCCCTTTTCAGTCAGAGGCTGGCATTGGCCACAGAGCATAGCAGTGAAGCAGCACTGCCAAGTTCAGGTCCTTGGAGCAGCTGAGCAGCCTCATGGGCTTCAACTCTGCCACCACTTACACCTGTGCAACCTCTGGGAGAGTCACAGCGTGGCACAGGTAGAAATGAGAGCAGCGTTTGCACTGCAAAAACATTCCATGGGTGAACCAAGCAGCAGCACCTTTCAGAAAATCAATTCTTCTGCAAAACTCGGGGTCTTACAGAAAGCTTTTTAATCAAATTTAAGGACTCAAGTGGCAAAATACATGCAAAAATCTTACAGAGGCAAGAATGTAGGCCTCACTGATGCTGCTTTTGCAAAACTACTTTGCAGTAGAACAGTTCAAGGCGAGTCAGCATCATCACAGTGTGCATTTCCAGAGAGAAACAGAAAAAACAAACAAATCTAACATTTCTGTATGGAATTGCAGGATTTGCTATACTGGGGCATACAAATCATCCAGTTCCATTCCCCATTTCTGGAAGCAGCTTGCATGGCATGGTTTGAACAGAGTCAGAAAACAAAGCACTCCCTTGTGCTGCACTGAGCCATTTGTGCCAGACCTTACTCCTGGAGAAGACCTGCTCTGAGACCCTTCAGGTTATCTGAAAAAAAACCTCACAGCCTCATGTTTTGCAGTCCAACTCCCCATAATCTGATCTGAAACCAGGCTCAGAAAATAAACTCAGGAGAGGCACTCTTGAACTACTGTTTGTCGAAGGAGAGAACATGTTTTTAATCAAACAGATATTTGCACTTTTTTCTTTAAAAAGATAGCATAAAGTAAGAGATCAAAGCATCAACAGAGCCAAGTGTTCTGCTTTTTGTCCTCTTGCTTAGCATACCTTGTAATAGCACATCCACTTGAATTGAAAGTCTGCTCACATAATCTAACACTCACTGAAAAGTAGAGGAAGGCAGAAAGACAAGGACAGAGTGTGAGTCCATCTGAATCCAGAGCAGTGTGAGTACACACATGTATCAGCCTGTGTTTCCCAGCATGCTTCTTACTGATCTTAACTCATCACCACCATGCACAGCTAATCAGAGAAATGTCTTTGTACTCCTACAGTATAGAGGGACAGAAAAAATAATTTTCTCGGGAATATAAAGCCTCAACAGAAGACAGGATATGACACAAAAAAAAAAAAAAAAAAAA
>VZUA01076687.1:0-11894 GCA_013401035.1 Horornis vulcanius | reverse complement strand
AGTGAGCCAGGCAGTGTTGAGACCCTTGACCAATCATGTCTGTAAGCATGGGAAATTTGAAAGCTCTATCAAAGGAGCTGCCAGACAATAAACATGGGTTGTTGCTGCATGAACTCGGTGTGTTAATGTCGCATCCCTGTCTCCAACACCCCAGCGACACTCCCCAGCCAAGCTTTCTTTGGAAAGGCCTTTCAGGAACTCACCTTGACCCAAAATCTGGTTATGACCAGTGCCAGGGGTGGGATTCTTACACCTTCTCAAGTTCATTCTGCACTCAGCAGTCTCTGGAGTTAGTCCCCAGAACTGACACAGGAGGGATCTGGCTACTCCAGCTGCACGATCTATAGCCACCATGAAGCTGCCCAGGCTGGGACACTGCAGGGACCTGCCCCAGCTTTAATTGTAAAGAAACCCCCTGGGCACAGCTCCTCTGGGCACCTGGTGTCACTCAGGGAGGGTGGAGGTGGGAGCTAACTGCTTCATTCCCGTGGGATGCAGAGGGCAAGTGCTTCCTGCCTGACATTCTGCTCCCGCAGAGCATCTCTGATGTTCAGTTTGTGCTCTTAGATCTTGCAGTATCTGGGCCACCTCTTCTTGATGCTCTGACATCACTGCTGCTGCTCTGCCATTCCTGCTACAACCGAGCAAAGGAGAGATGTTCCCATAAAACTTTTTTTTAATTGACCCACTACCCAGACTCAGATTCTTCCCACATGCCAACTGAAGGAAACATTTCTATTTTTAGCTTGGAGGTGTTGGCAAGAAATGCAGAGGATGGATCAGTATTACCATCATAATGGCACCACCCCTCATCCCAGGCCTTTGTTCAGTCCTGCCTGCTGCAAGGACTGCAAACGTTGCTGCTCAGTCTCGTGCCCTGCTCCCCTATCAGCCACTCCCAGCTACAGGTGGGATGCAGGAACAGGGAGGGATTTTCATAAGGAAGTGCTTGTGGGATTGAGAAAGCTTTGCATGGGCTGTATTCAATAATGTCTGTGTTTGAAGGCTGCAGTGCTTATTCTACAAATTTCCTTCTTTCTTCCCTTCTGAATTTTATTTTCAAACAGGGGAAAATCTTTTCCAAGGTCAGGGGGAGGTTATGCTTTCAGGGAGATTTTTGCAGTACATAGCTTCAGGCTGGGTTAAAATTCTCATAACGATCAGAGCCTGTCTTGCCTGGGATTCATTTCTTGCACTGTTTTTATCTCATCCCTTCCTGAATCCTGTTGGAAGGTACAGCCATCGTGGCACACCAAAGGCATAAGACAATTTTTCCTGTCTTCTTTTCTTTTAACCAACACTAGTGGTTTATTGGCTCTTTTTGTCTTCCTCACTCTGTTTTCTTATGACATCTGGTTGATAGAAATTAGCTGCTCAACTCTCTAGTCAGGATATTGGGGGAAATTCAGCAATTCATATTTCAGAGGAAGCTGGGACACTCTCTGAGCATTGGAAACACCCCCTTTTTCCAGTCAAATAGATTCCTCTACACTGGCTCACTTCATGCCACCTGTGACAGCTTTTGTTATGACCCCAAAATGGGGCAAAAGCACTTTCCCACCCCTTTTGGAGGATGCAAACCCAAACACTTGATTATATTTGGGAATCAAAGACCCATGGGATTGAACTGTGGGAAAATTGCCCGTAAATGTGGCACAAACACATTGATGCTTTCTCTGTGGTGCTGCAGCTCCAGCCCAAGCATCATCTCCCATCCCAGACTCCTTTGATTAGGGAGCCACAGTCTGGGGAAATGCCTTTGGAGATAAGAAGGATGCTATGCACTAATAAATAATGGGAAGTGATCAACTGAAAGAACCTAAAACTGAATTAATGACTGCTGGAAGGCTGGACTCTCAAGGGAGAACCTGAGGTACACTTTGACTTCTCTCTAGATTTAAGGCCTTGACATAAGAGACTTTGTCTCCACTCTCATGCTTTTAACAGGGGCAGATGACCCTACATTTGCAAGGACAGAATGTAGCACAGATAAATTGTTCTGGTATTAGCTAAGCCTTGATGAGAAATCACTGGATAATAGGGTGTCATGGATATTCACTGCATGGACAACTGCCAGGCCTTGCTAAAGGTCCATCTTTCATCCCACTAGCTTTGTAGGGACATAGCTACTTGGTTGCAAGTGGTTCATAGGTTGAAGTGCTCTCTTACCTTTCCCATTCAAGATAATATTTCCCTCCCACAGACTTTGGCTTCGGCCAGTTTGTCCCAACACACCCCAGCTGTGTATGAAGTAGCTGCTAGGTCAATAATGATCCATTCGTGGACAAACAGCCCCTGCCAGGGAATGCTCATTGTGGTCACTGCTCTGCAGTTGTCATTGCTGAAGCTTTTCAGCTGCTGCCAGGTCTGAGTGTTGCCAGAAGGGGCAGCCTGAGGAAGGTCGAGGGAAATCTCCATCCTTGTCTGTGTGACTGGAATTTCTACATGTGTAAGCGCATTAATATTCTTGCATCCCTATTTGAGATGCTTTGCCTTGATCTGCCTTTGCCTTTTCCCTCTTAGTCCCAAGTGATGTCCTCCACTTGTCCCCAGGCCACTGATAACCCCTGTCCCTCCCTGCTCTCTTTCTGCTGTGTTCTCATCCCACAGCAGAAACAACATTAACACAAACAGGCAGCAAATATAGAAGAGGTTGCTGCTGTTTCTGAATGCAGCAGGAGCCATCAAGGCTGGGCTGGGAATGTGCTGGTGTATCTCAGTTGTGTAGCTCTTTTTACCTCTGGTGGTGAAGATTATCACACTCCTGTAGTACAGGAGGGAATTTATCCCTGGCTCTGGGCTACCACATCAGTTCACAGTGTGTACATAGCCTGCCCTTCACATCCTTGCACTCTGCATCCTCCAGCCAATACAGAGAGTGAATAAAAAGCACAGGAGAGTCAAGGTACCAGATTCCCCTAAATGATGCATCTATGCTGTGCTCCAAAACAAAAGCAGAAAGTTGCCTTGTTAATCTCAGCTTCCCTGGAACCCAGTGCAATGTCTTTATTGGTAATTCTTTCTCTACTATCAGGAAGAAAACCCAAACCCTTTTCATAGACCCATAGAATTGTTGGGGTTGGACAACATCAAGTGCACCACATTGACCACTGACTGTGTCCCCGGGTGTCACATCTGNCCCTGGACCACCAGTGCTTGATAACACTTTCCATAAAGAAATTTTTCCTAATATCTAACCTAAACTCACTCTGGTGAAACTCTAGGCCATTTCTTCTCATCCTGTCACCTGTTAGCTGGGAGAAGACCGGCCCCACCTCACTACAACAGATTTTTCTTTTTTTTTTTTATAGATTCTTTGTAGTTTCCCAGGGGGAAGGACAGGGCTCTATTTGTGCTGCAAAGAGCTGCACTATAATCTGTTAACCACAGAACCGCATTCAAATTGTGTCAAGACAATGATGATGGCCAGTTAAATGCCAGATCAGCAGCAGAGATTGCAGGAGGATCCAGAAAGAGCCAAACATGCCAATAAATTCCACTGAAACAGTGCTGACAATGACAGAGCCCTGGAGCTGGTGGGACCTGGGGCTGATTTAAATGAAACAGTGCTTTGTGGCAGCACAGATCAGTCTCGGGAGCTGATTTACCTCAATCCAAAGCTGAACATCTTCAACACATCTAAGAGCTGTGCCTCAGACTGGGGGTCATCTGCTTTATATCCCCCTCTTCTGAAGAGCTTGTGCTTTTAAATGGCTTTAAAGAGTTAAGGTCACAGCAGAAATTCTCCAGGTTTCATAAAATCCTAAAATGGCCTGCATTGGAAGGGACCTTGAATACCACCCAATTCCCAGCTTTGAGAAGAATGAACTTCAACAGGACTGAGACACCCATGCAAAACTGCTCCATGAACTTTCTCTGTGGGACATGGTCCCATAAGACAGAAAGAAAACATAAAACTCAGACCTGTATGGAGACAGAACAGCCCCCTTTGATCAAAAGTAAATTAGGAAAGAATTACATGGTGGACAGGAAGAATTACAGTAGAAAGAAGGGAAGACTTCTCTTAATCATCCTATGTTAGATCAGTGAATTGGAAAATCATGGCAAGTCTGGCAGAGAATAAACTGCCCAAACCTGGTACCAGCTGCACAGCCACAGACTGTTTAGCAGCTGAGACAGAGTAAGTACATTGCTTCCCATAAAACTTGCCTCCCAGAGAATTACAGCCTCTTATTTGTCATGCTGGGGTGGGCGTGTGGGGGGACAGGATTGGAAATAAATACCACAAACGCTCGCTGTTGTGAGTAGGCAGTAAGTTTATCTCCTCAGCCCAGAACATAAAATGCACAGCTGCACATGGAAACAAGGGTGATTTACAGCCCATCCCTTTTGGCTGAAAGCCTCCTGGAAGGAATGAGGTGTTTCTTCTTCAGCACAAGTCTCACCTTTGCCTTGTGTGGGTATGGGAGGAATAAAAGTGTAAGACCCTTGAAGAGAGAGGAAAAACAGTGCTTTCCTCGGAGATGTCTTCCCAGGGCCATGCTGACAGATCTGCAGTGCTTCTCATTATGGTGCTATGAAGTCCTTGACAAGTGCATCTGGGAAAAAACAATTCCTCCTGGCTCCAAAGCCACGGGACTGGTGGGAAAATCCTCTAGCAGTCAGGAGAGGAACCTTCTGGGTACTTGGACCAAGCTCTGACACCTCCCTACCCCCTCATATCCTGTATTACCTCTTCTGCCAGGAGTTAGCCCATGCTGGAAGCCAAGACGGTCTCTTTGGTTGCACACCTCCATGGCAGCCCATAACCAGGGGATTTTGCAGGGGTTGAACCATCAGAGTGTGATTCAGGGAACAGTTTTCTCTAGCACAGATGGGTTGCAGAGCCAAAAGAAATCTCTTCTCTCTTTCCAACTTCCCCCATGGATAAAAAAATAAGATAAATCATCCCTTAGGAAGAAGGGCTGTTTATGGTCCACTGATAAAGAAATCACATTCATATTGTTCCTGCTTTAATAATGACAATGAAGATTCACAGCTTCCCCTTCTGACTGGGGAAGGGCCAGTTAGGGTAAGGAGCTCCAAAGTCAAGCATTTCCTTAAAGCACTCTCACACCTGCTTGCCCAAATTGTAGGGCCTTTTTACTGCCTCCCTTGAAGGATGCATTTAGAAGATCTGCTGAGCTGTCTGAGCCCAAATTCATCAGGATCTGCCTCAGAAATTCCTCATGGTTCCTTAAACTTCCCTTCTCTTCCTCCTTCTGGAAGCTGCTACAGCACAGCTGCCTCCCAACACTCACATTCCTTGTTTGTTGTTAAATTTTCCTTAGGCTTCCCCTGGGCTGTCTTGGCCAGTAAACAGAGGCATCAGCAGATCTCTGCAGATCCCAGAGCCAGAGCTTTCCTTAGAGCTCCACCCTTCCCCTGACACAGATATGTCTCCCCATTGCAGTGTCTGTCACCCCAACTCAGCCTAATGCTCCTTCAGAGGGTTTTCCTATGGCTGAATGGGGTTGGATGAGCCTTCTGGAGGCTTTTCCAGGAAGGCAAATCAACTTCTTGCCTCACTGAATTTCTCTCTGCTCCACTTCCTGAGGCTCCTCTGAAATCCAACATCCAGAGACAAAATAAAGCAAAACAAATTGTCCCATCCCAGGCTGTCACTCAGATGGGTTTATGCCAACAAGGAAGGCTTTAGTCATTTATACCCAGAGTAGTCATGAGCACCTCAGAGTAGTCACTAATACCCCTGAGCAGTCACCAAAACCGCAGAGGCTGGAACAATGTTTGCGTGTTTCTGGCATGTTTTCCCTCTGTATGTCCATGGGATGCAGTGTATCAGGGGCTCAGGTGGCTCCCAGCTCTTGGAGGGTCTTCTGGGATTCCTCTTCTCCTGAAGAACCCTCCCCTACTTGCTGTGGATGCACAACAAAACATGAACAGCTCCCACAGCCCTGATGCTCTCCCTCTGCTGCCTGGGGAATGCCAATTGTATGGAAAGCCCATGAGACAAGCATGCAGAGGATACAGAAGAAAGAGCCCACACGTGGCCGCTTTTCTCAAGGTACTGAACATTCTCCTCTGCAAACACTCAGACCCTTTGCTCTGGTGGCTCCCACTGTGCCACCAGCCTGGCAAAGCCCAATGGCCCTGGCTTGGAAGCTGCTCATTCCTGAGGCTGGGAATGGGTTGTGTTGTGAAATGATCACAGAATCATGGCTTTGTTCAGGTTGGAAAAGCTCGCTGAGATCACTGAGTCCAACCATCCCCCAGCACTGCCAAGGCCACCACTGACCATGTCCCCAAATGACACTTCCACAAGGTTTTTAAACCCCTTCAGGATTAGGGACTCCACCAGTGCCCTGGGCAGCCCTTTCTAATCCCTGACCACCCTTTCCATAAAGATCAGAAAACCCTTGAGAGGAAAATGTGGTCTCATCTCTTTTCTAACGTTTCACAGCAAAGTGTCAATTTGATTTAGTGATTTTCAGATCAAAATTCCAAATGATTCACATGGGTTTTCTTGTTTAGTTTCAAAAATGCTGAAGTATTTTACTCAAGGTTCATAAAATAGACAGTTTCAACTTGTCTCTTTAATCCATTTTATCTTTAACAGATTGCTGTACTGAAACATTTTATAATAATAAAACCACATATTATATACTGAATATCCCCTTAATATATATGCTTGGAAACTTACTTAACCTCATATTTAATACAAATTCTTTATCATTTATGAAGCCCAGTGTAATACAGTATAAAACCCTATCATGTTACAACACAGTTCCATATTTTATGGTATAATAAAGGAGTAAAATGCAAACAAGCCCACACCAGGGTTATCTTCTTGTTGTTCTGATTTTTATTCTGNGCACTGTGGGGGTGCTGGGGGGTCACTGACAGCATTCCCATTCTCCAAGGCCAGGGATCCCATCCCAGGCACAGCTCAGACCCTCCTGGCTGCACTCACCTGGGCACTCCAAAGAACTGAGCTTTGCCTTTGTGCCCTCCAGTCTCAGCTCAGTGGAGACAAGAGGGATGGGGGTTAAACTGCCTGGTAAGAGCCATTCTCTGAACGAGAACACTTGGCTCATGCAGCAGGGGATAGCACAGCCCAGAGCCATAAATAATGCATGCATCCCTCACATGGAGCTCACTCCAGCCTTGAATTACTCAAAGAGTCAGCAAATATTATTTTTCTCCTTTCTTTCATGTGTCTGTGGAGTGGTGGGTGGCTCAGGAAGAAAGGAAAGCTCCTTCAAGGTGCTGTGCTGATCTGTTTTTACATCTTCCTCCTTCTCCTTCCCTTATCTGCCTTTCCAAAAAGCCTCCTGCCTGAGCTGTGTCAGAACAGTAGCATTGCCAAGCTGCCCTGGAGGGCTGGAGTTGCAGCTGGATTTGGGAAGCAGATGGGCTTAATGTGTTCAGCTAAACACAGGTTTTAGAGCCCAGTCAAACAGGGCAAACTGCAGCTCGGTCTGGGACCACTCCTCCCAGGAAAACGAGGCATGAGAATTTGGCTGCTGGACAGCAGCAGGGAAAAAAAGCACTAATTTCACTCCAGCCTGATGAAAATGCACCCCTGAAAGCAGGTTTGGAACTTGCTGGCATTGCTAAGAGGAGGGACCCAAAACTCACAGCTGCTGAGCAGGTGCTTGAAATCATAATTCATTGGTGTCCCCTTCCTGATTGTCCAAACACTAATGAGCTGCTCAGAACCTGGAACTGCTAATTGTGTGTCTGAGACCTAAAAGGAGTACTCAAGATATTTTCATGCTATTAAAATAGCCTAGACTGAATTTGTGTCAGTCCAAAAAAACCTGGGATTACTCAATAAGACACCAGACTCTTAGTGGATAATTATATTTTTGGGACCCCAAAGCTGCTAAGAAGGTGTTCAGGACCTGGTGCTTCTCCAAGTCCTTTTTTTTTGGAAGTAACTTGAGAATTCGGACCTCCACTCCCATGTTCCCCTTGTGCTGTCCTCGTCTCTGCTGGACTGCATCCCTTCAGGCAGGATTTGTGATCCATGGCTTGTCCCACCTGGCTGCAGCTTTTCTTCTGGATCTGAGTCCCACAGAGCAGCCAGTGGAGAACAACTCTATTAAAAGCCACAGTGGTGTCACACTGACATGTATTTCTTCTTCTAAGAGCATCCTGAGATTACTTCAGCTTTGACCTACTTTAAAGCCAGGCTGTCCAAGCAGCAGCTGCATTTGAAGGCAAAGAGATGGAAGGAAAAGCTGCTGAAATCCAGTTTCCTGGTCAGAGTTTTTTGCCCGGCAAGACCCAGAGCTGCTCAACTTTGTAGCCTACTCTTTTGTCAGCTCTTTGGTCTTTTTTGTCTTTTCCCTGGCACAGGCTGCAGCCTTGGCTCTCCCAGCAAAGGACAGGGGAAGCAGTCCCTGTTTGTCACTGCATCTTTTACACAGCCAGCAAAATGGGAGAAGTAATTAACTCCCACATGTTTAGCTACAGTAATTATGAATTTGCATTGCTCTCTCTACCAAAAAAATGGAATGGGCTCCCAACATTCTCTCAAGTGTTTCTGAAGTCCCTAACATGCCCTTTTTGGGTAAGTCCTGCATCTTTAGAACAATCACATTCAGCTTTAGCTCTGTCTGTATTTCTTCTGTCTCTCAATGCCTTCCTGAGGATCTGTGACTCCTGGGATGTTTCTCAAAGCCCCTCATCACCATGCATTCCGTACATTCTGGTTTGCTTCCATTCTCCATCCAGATGATGGGAATACCAGGCAGGACAACAAACCTTGCAGTGGGAGCAGCAGACAGTGAGGTACTCCAGAGCGGTAGTGACTGAGCCTATATTTTAGATTTTAAGGGAATTTCAGGAGAGCCCTGATTATCTCTGGGATTTTCCATTGCTTTGGCAGGAAAGTGTTCCATCCATGTTGCTGCTGGGACTCTCTTGCAAGACTCCCATTCACAGTGTCCCCTCTGTCTCACACCGCAGGCAGCAGTTGTCACAAAATACATTCCTGATTTGTTCCTGAGCTTGATTCCTCACCTCAGCTAGTGCCAGAGGCTGCTGGAATGTGGGCTGGCTCTGCACACCACGCACACTCCCTGGCAAATGCTCCAGTGAACAAACATTCATTAAAAACCAGCAAATGTGAATTATATCTGACTGCATAAAGGTGCTGGTGAATTGACAACATATGCCCAGAGTCACAGCAAATGATCCGGAACACAGCAGCAGGAGATGGAAAGCTCTCACTTCCCAGCCTGACACAGATCTCAGGGTGAGGCTGAGCTGTGGGTTGGGGCATGTCCTGCACACTCATGGCTGTGTTCACAGCATGAACCTGGTACTGCTGACCAGAGGAGATTTCAGTATCTGAGGCAACTCCAGCAAAGCCACCCCCAAACTCTCCAACAGCTTTATTGCCCTGATCCCAAACAACCAGCATGGATTTACTCCTTAGGCTCTCTGCACTGGCTAAGCAGAGCATCCCTCCTTCTGCAGCGGGAGCAGCCCAGCTCTAGTAGCCTGATCCATCATTTACCTCAGAATAATCCCTCGGGAGATGGGCCACAGAACCTCGCAAAGCATCCAAGGATGCCAGCAGTACCAGCTCTGCCTGCAGCACAAACGAGTCTTAGCAGGGTCGTCACTGCCCTGCTTCAGGATGGACTCAGAGCAAACTCCCAGTGCTGCCACCAAAACCAAGAGAAAGGTTGAACTGCACATTCAGCACAAAGCTGGGCTGCCAGTCTCATCTTCATTAGCTAAATACCCCCTAAGTAAACACAAAGTGGGTCTTAATTAGTCCACATCTGGACCTTAGTTTGTCCTAAGAGCATTCCCATGTCACTGATACCAGAGCTCCAGCTCTCCTGCTACCTCCCTTCACCGATCCCAAATCTTCCAGGGCAGCTGATTTGCAGTCGAACCCTGGGCCACAACCCTGTCAGGCACGATTGCTTGCAGTGCCAGCTTTGCCGGGGATGTTTCCACACAGCTTTAATTAACAGCAACAACAAGCACTTTTGAGCCATGGAGGGGAACCCCGGCAGGCAGACTGAATGTTCCTCTAACTGCTCCCACAGTCTTATCTCTCTAGGAAACCAGAGGGCAAACTTCCGAATCTCTTCCCTCTGCTGCAGCACATTCCAGCCCTGCGGGGGAGCCAGGCTTTGGAATGAACACAAAATACATTTGCTCTGCCTTATTTATGGGATAACAGAGAAGGTGCTCTGTGTCATGAGACAATAATCAGAGGTCCCAGGTGGGTAAAATCAAGCCCAAGTAACTAATTTCTGCACAGGAAATTTATTAATATATTTTTTAAAAAAGTTCCCCTTTCTCTCTGTGTTGTATTGTGAGTACTGGTCAGAATCAACTTAACCGATGCTGTCTCTCCCTCTTCTCCCTTGCTTCTCTGAGATCCTGCAAATCAGAGAGAAAATAATATAATTTTTAAGCAGGAGAGAGGAGAGACCACATATCTGCTCCATTTTTGTGTGATGTCTAATACAACAGGATCCCAGGGGCTCCCAGATGGGCTATAAATATAGATAAACAAAAATCCAGCCACATCTAATGCCTTTACTTCAGTCAGATTGGCCATTAACAGGATCCCAGGGTGTTCTTACCCATCCTTACAGTGGAGAAACTGAATAACAATCACGGGTGTTCTCAACATTAACATTAACCTGTAATATTGGGGAGTTCAGACCAGGGACCATCTGCAGTTGGGGTGCCTTGCACTCATGTTTTGGGCAGATTCTCACTGCAGGCAGCATGAACACCCTCAAGTGAAGCTGCTGCAGCCTCCACATGGATCTTCACCCACCCCGTACAGGGTTAAGCACCCACAGGATTTACACCCCAGTGGACTCAATATTCCTGTCTCCATGCAGACATAGAAAAGAGCTGAGTTAATTGAATTCCCAGAACTGACAAGCAGGGTATTACAGTCTTCTCAGGATCAAGAAACACATAATTGATACTGTATGACTCCAGGAATGGAGGGGAAAGAACTTTCCAGGACATGGCTGTGTTTTTCCAGGTTTCCCGGGCACCCCACCACTATGCTTAACCCTGGTGAGAGATGCCTGACTCCCATGATCCAGGTGTACACCCAACCCCTTCCTTCAGTCCAGGAAGAGGTTTGATGTCCATGGACTTAGGTCCTTGACACAGCCTCCTGTTCCTGTCAACCACCTCACACAATACCACCACTAAGGGATGATCCTGGTTAAAACCCTGCTGGGATTTTTTATCCCCATTATTTCAGAATTTTGTTCCTTCAAAAAATAAAAACAAAACAAAAAAAAACCCGTTTGCAGCTTCCAGCTTCAAGTTATCCATGACCAATCTGTACCATTTGCTCAAAAGCCAGCACCATGGTTTGCCTGAAATAGCTCAATTTACCCCCGCCCAGTCGTCATCCCCTTGATGGATTTCTCCAGAGTTATCCCAGTCCTTCACACAGCCTTTGCCAAGCCCACTTAAACAAGTTTAATTCTCATAATGTCCCCTCTAGAACAGGTGTTTCTTTCCCTTAATCTTTCTCCTAGTCTGACTCTGTACCTGTTCCAGGTTGGATTCAGCTGCTTTGGGATGAAGCCACTGCCTTTTCCAGTGGCATTAACATCTCCTGAGCTCTGGAAGAGCATTGTAAAGAGTCTTGGCAAGGTACCACAAATTAAAGCTGCCACATCATTAAACCCCCCAGTCAGGACCTCTGCCATGTCGTCCTGGTGATTTACATAACTGCACACAAATCCCCAGGTGTGGAGCACTGGGAGCACTGCCTGTATACCCTGGCATCTATGTGCAAAACAAACAGATAGGGATGGAGCATGGAACAGATCTTTGCTCACTGATGTTTGAGATCTGTGCTCCAAAATATTCTTTTTTGTGCTCTGTGATCCCAGAATCATGGTGTTATGAACAAATTCTCAGTA
>VZUA01076683.1:3795-15245 GCA_013401035.1 Horornis vulcanius | reverse complement strand
TTTATAAAATACTTTTTTAAAGGCAGTACTTGACAAACCAATTCCTTACAAGAAAAACACCAAAATAAAATTTTATCATATTAATTTGACCTTGTTCGCACACATGGCATCTCATAACTCAGAGAATTGTAAGAATGCTTACACACAGCTGATGGGATTTACTAGTATATTACAAAGAACAGACATACAGAAAATTAAAGACTAAGACATTCTTTACCAGGTTAAATATTAAACAGATACCTTTCTGTGTACCTTCTCTTTAATCTATTTGATATTTTTTGCTTAAATCGCTTTGATTTTTTTATTTCTGCTTTGCTTCTTGATTTTGTCTTCACAAATGTTTAGAGAAACTATCAAAACTTATAGGTTGAAGTTTTAGGCTGTAATTCCATCCTGCAGTTCCATGTAACTTTGGAAAGTGCTCTGAGTATCCATAGATACTAATTTCTTTTTAAGCAGTAACTCATAATTTCCTGGAAAGTTTTCATATCATGTTCTTTAAAAGTTTTCCAACTAGAAATACACTCGTAAACATTTCTATTTAACAGAAATTGAAAGGAAAACTACTGATCTCAGTCAGTGGCCTCCACAGCTCCGCTTCAAGCAAATTNCCATTCAAGGGAGCTTCTTTCATCATACATCTTTCCCTCTGTTATACAACATTTTGCAACAGCATCCTTCTTTATCCTAGGCTATCTGCAGACTTAATCCACACATGTTGTGGACAGAAAGTTAGGGCAGAGAAGGATATGACAGTGATACTTTCCTTTTTTTTCCTAATTTTGCAAGCCATTTCACAACTACTGTCAGAGAGATGTAAGCCTGCAATGTTAATTTCTGCCTTTTTGCACGAGAGGTTGTTTAGATGCAATCTGACAGCAAGCAAAACTTTTCAAATCAGAACAGAAAACTATAGCCAAGGAAATGACTAAATAAATAGTGGACATTGATTACTGTCTTTTAGTTTCGTCTAAGTGCAAAGAGTAACATTTGAATGATTAGCTAAAATAATTCTGAAAATTATTAAAAGTATCAGCTATAGCTTTTCTCCTGACAGTTTCTCACATTTCTCAGGGTCTCATGAATTTCAGTACCTTACTACCTCTTAGCTACACAGGCTACTTCTGCTACACAGCCCTCTCCCAAGTCTCAGGGCTTGTGAATCACATTTTCTCTGAGCCAAAGTGAGTCTACTAGATGAAAACCAAGGAATGATCCCTTCACAGAGGGATTTCCTCTCTCAAACTCTTTCCCCTTCTGCCTCACGGTCCCTGCACTCAGCATCGCTACTCTCCTGCTGCTCCCCCTGGGATCTGTATGCCCAACACTGTGTGAAATATTAACTAGATAAAGATTTTTATTTCTCTTTCTGGAGATCAGAGGAGCTGCTAAGAAAAGCACTGCTATGAAGCAGAATGCAGGGAGCTGTCAGCTGAGGAGCAGCCACCAGCCGCCGTCTGAGCAGCAGTGATGTTAATGTACAATGCTATATCTTAATAGCCATCTCAATTGGCTACTAAAATGCAGCACTGTGCATTAAAATCACTACCCTACTGCTGCAGGAAAGATGCAGTCTTTGAAAATTACCTTTTGGCTCAATAGAATGCTGTCATGCCAAATGAGCTGTCTCAGCTCCGCTAATTTTCTGCTAAAGAAATAAAACTCCTACTTCTTAATTTTAAAAATGTATGATTATGTTGAATGGCACATTCTGCCAAGACAACACACAGATAGCACAGGTGAACTGCATGCTGTGTGTCAGAATTCAGTAGCAATTGAATCTCCTAAAGAAAACCGTGCTAACTTCCAGAGCAGTTGATATTCTCAATTTCTTTAAAGAATGCCTCTTAAAATAATCTGTTTTCAGGTACTGGAAAATGTAGCTAAGAATTGGTAGGAATTTGTTTCTGGAAACTTACAGGTTATAAGCAAGAGAATTCTGAAAAAGGTAGAATTCTGAAAGGATAAGAGATATGATGAAGGCTACAGCATGAATGTGGGGGTAAAGGACATGAATGGACTACACTCAAAAAGAGGAAGTGGTGAGGCTGGTAAGCTGCATAATACAGGGGGAGGATGAAGTTTAAAAAAAAAGTTATGTCCTTTGATCCAAAAAGATGGTTTGTGGGAAAACTTTGTCTCAACTTCTGAGTGCATGGATTTGGATGAGAATAAGGAAAACCACAAAGGCAAACATAAAAGACAGAATGATGTGGTGAGCTTGTGGTGCCCTCCCTGAGTCATAGTAGAAGATGATGAAAAGTCAAGACAAAAAGATCCTTCAAATGCAGGAAAAATAAGTTTCAATTGCAGAAGCTTCAAAATGTAGACAGGGTCTCTGTGCTTCAAACATCTACCATGCTGAATTGATAAGATATGAAAGGTAAAAATACACCTATTCGATAGGCTTGGGCATCTTATCTCCTCTTTTGCTACACACAACTATTACACATCTTGTGCTGCACAGTCCCTACCAGATATATCTGATGTGGTTTGAAAGGTAGAACTGGTCAGGGATATTTGTATGAAGTCAAGTTTCTTCAAAAGAAAGCTGATCTCTAAACATTATGTTTTAAGCATACTGGACATCATCAGCTTTGTTTGATCTTTTACCTGGATTCCTGATGCACCAAGGGCCAGAGACAACTGCACCTTTTGGTTAAAGTCAGACACAATTAAGTCTCCCTCAGAGCCAGGGACTCCTGAAGCTGCAGAGCAATAGCCCCAGGGAGTCTGCTAGCAGGGCTGTCCTGCATCTTGTCCTTGAGAGAAACAGGCAGCTAGCCCAATGGAGTTGACAATGTTGGCAGTTTCATTACTGGTATCATCTGGGATGCTGACAAGAACATCAGTTTCAGCTAAAACTCTAAAGGAACAGAAAGTTCTTATTTGTCAGAGAATTCAGATGTGTGATTTCTCAGATTTAGCCTGAAACCAGTACTCCTTGGCCCTCAAAATCCACACATGTGTACACTAGAAACAATTATTTTGACAGCTCTACTGCAAAATTGATCCTTGTTTTCCTTTTTAAGTCTTCCTATAAGAAAATAAAATTGATCANAAAAAAAAAAAAAAAAGCAGCCCAAAAAATCCCACCCAAACAAAACTATATTCTGAGCTACTTGAACAGATAGGATGATGGTTTATATAATCTACTGCTAGAATTTGCAAATATCTCCCATTATAGTTAGGTAAAATTTGGAAAACGTTGTATGATTAGCTCTTGAATTGAAAAAGCAAAAATACTGCTCTGCAGCAAAGATGACTTCCCTCTTTTTAGTCTGGCATCCCACATCAGTCTCCAGAAACACACTAACACATCATGCTGCAGTGACATTTGAGCCTACACAAGAGTGTGGGAGCAAGAGCAAGCATTTCACTGCGCTCAAATGGAAGAAAAAGATTTAGTGACTAAAAAAATAAAAATTCTTTCAATATTTTGGGACTTTGAACTTCACAGAATGATAGAGGATAGATGGGACATCTGGATGTCATCTGGTCCAAATCCCCTGCTCAAGAAAGGCCACCTAAATCTGGTTGTCAACAAACCCACTGGGCAGCACTTTTTGCTCCTAATACTTGGTTATCCTTTTCAATCTCACTTGAAAAAAAGGGCATTTGCTTCTGAATTTAAGTTGGAAGGAAAAAATTTTAAAAAACCTGCTCTAAATAGCTTAACAGAAGCTGGGCTGCATTCCACATTACCCAGCACCAAAGCCTGCAGGACTTCAGGAAAAGTGACAGTTGCCATGTATAACAGCGCCCAGCTGTCAAATGAAAGACCAAATGAGCATCTGCCTTTAAAATAAAAATAAAATAAATCTCACCAAAAAAAACAGAGTCCCTGCAAAAAATAACACCGTGCTGCATCACGTCCTCCCTCCACCTTTTTCTTCCCCCGCTCCAATTGTGCTTTAAATAATCTGAGCCAGTGCTTTATGCAGCACCAATGGAAAGCACCAGGATGATACTGCACTGGTGACCTTGGATTTTCCAGACCATTACTCCTGACTGGTCTCTGCAAGAGTGCTACATTGCCACCTGCCACATCACACCTCCTCCAATGTCGCAAGGAAGTCAAACCGCTCGCACTTCCCCCGGTCCCACCCGCGCTCTGTCACGGAGCTTTCTCTGCTGATCTGTGAACAGAGAGTGATCCCGAGCTCCCAGTGAGCTCANAGCACCAGGATGATACTGCACTGGTGACCTTGGATTTTCCAGACCATTACTCCTGACTGGTCTCTGCAAGAGTGCTACATTGCCACCTGCCACATCACACCTCCTCCAATGTCGCAAGGAAGTCAAACCGCTCGCACTTCCCCCGGTCCCACCCGCGCTCTGTCACGGAGCTTTCTCTGCTGATCTGTGAACAGAGAGTGATCCCGGGCTCCCAGTGAGCTCAGGATCCTCCCTCCCTCCCTCCCTCCCTCCCATGCCTGTGTTTGTCACTTATCTGGTAGGAGGTGCAGAAGAAGAGAAGGGAATATAAGAGGAAATATTTCCATTTTCAGCCTGGTTAAAGGAGTATTTCAAAGCAACAGATGCTGTGAGATTTATGAAGTGTTCAAAAGGTAGTATATATTACAGTTTCCACAATTTTTTCCTTTTTTTTTTAAAGAAACATTGACACTTTCAAGTTATAAAGATGCATACATAGTTTGAATTATTATGTCCAGAAAAAAGGGTCAAATCAAGGTTTTTGCCACTAGGAGCAATTTTTACGTGTGAGCCATATTTGAAGTAATTAGCATAGTTGTTTGCCTTTTTATTTCTACAAAAGCAGATAACAGACTACCCAGAGACCCTAAAGAAAATTGCCTCAGGGGAAGACAAAAGCTGTCAACATCAAGCTGCAAAGATCTCTTTGAGGAAGAAAACAAATTCCCAGCAAGAGAATTGATATGCCTGCTGATGAGCTGTTCAAATATGAAGCACAGACACTCAGAGGGAGCCTGCTGCAAATGCATCCACAGAAGCAACATAACATTTGGCAAAAAAAATTTGGCTAGAAAAAAATGGATACTGAAAGCAAGCATAAGGAGGTGATGGAACGAAGAAAGGCTGGCATGTCACACAAAAAAGAAGAGCTGAAGGAAAAGCAAATATGCCTAGCAAGCTAAATAGAAAAACATGTGCTTTCTGGCAGGCCTGGCTACTACCAGCAGTAACGATGCTACTTGATTCAAGTGTTAAGGGAGCATTTTATGTCACACAGAAAAATGTGGTAGATGTGTTGATATTACTGGTTTTTATTGAACTAATACAACAGCAAAACCAAGAAAGGTTTAACTCTTGCCCCAGAGAGTTAGCAGAGAATTTTCTCTTCAAAGAGCTTTTTCAATTCCTACAATGAATTTCCCACAAAAACATTTCCCATGGGCATTTTTAGTTGTTTTTTTGTTTGTTTGTTTGTTTGTTTTTTTTTGTATAAATGATCCCATTATCTATTGGAAAAATATGTCGGTTTTGTCCAGCCTGGTTTTTGGTAGCTGGGGGGAGGGCTACAGAGGTAGCTTCTGTGAGAAGCTGCTGGAAGCTTCTACCATATCCAACAGAGCCAATATCTGATGGCTCTGGTGATGGACATGCTGCTGGCCAAAACTAGAACAATGAGAGGGACTGGTAATGCCTCTGTGATGACATATTTAAGAAGGAAATCTGAACAAAGTGAGGCACGCAGTTTTAATTCCAGCCAGAGAAGAGGAGGAGGTGAGAACATGTGAGGGAAACAGCATGGAGACACCAAGGTCAGTGCAGAAGGAGGGGCAGGAGGTGCTCCAGGCACCTGAGCTGAGATTCCTCTGCAGGCCATGGTGAGGCCAGGGTGAAGCAGCTGTGCCCCTGCAGCCCATGGGGAATGCAGAGATCCTCCCACAGCCCCTGGGGATCCATGGGGGATGCAGAGATCCACCCACAGCCCCTGGGGATCCACAGGGGATGCAGAGATCCACCCACAGCCCATGGGGATCCACGGGGATGCAGAGATCCACCCACAGCCCATGGGGATCCACGGGGGATACAGAGATCCACCCACAGCCCCTGGGGATCCACGGGGGATGCAGAGATCCACCCACAGCCCGTGGGGATCCACGGGGGATACAGAGATCCATCCACAGCCCCTGGGGATCCATGGGGGATGCAGAGATCCATGCACAGCCCCTGGGGATCCATGGGGATGCAGATCCACCCCAGCCCGTGGAGGAGGTGCCCACAGCAGCGTGGGAGGGCCTGGAGGAGGCTGTGATCCCGTGGAAGACCCAGTGGAGAGAGAGCCCTGCTCCCAGGCTGGAGCAGCCTGTCCTTGGAGCACTGCACCCCGTGGGAAGAGAGACCCAGGGCACAGCAGTTTTGGGAGCTCTGTGTGCCCATGGGAGGAACTCACATTTGCAGCAATTTTGGGAGGATTGGTGCTGGTGGGATTGGACTCATACTGGAGAAGTTCACAAAGAACTGTCTCCCGTGGGAGGGACCCCACAGTCTCACAGAGGAGTCCTCAGGGAAGGATTCCTCTCCCAGAGCAGCAGAAGAAAACCTCAGGTGATAAACTGACAAAAGACCCCATGCCCTGTCTCCCTCCACTGTCAGTGGGAAGGAAGGAAGGGCAAGAGGAAGAAAACATGTTTTTAAGGAGTTATTTTATTTCTCATTATCCTCTTCTGATGCTGTTAGTAATAAACTCTTTGTATCTCTAAGATGAGCCTGTTTAACCCTTGGTGTGTTTTCTCCCAGTCCTTATCTCAACTCATGAACCCTTCAATACACTTTTTTCTCCTCTGCCCACTGTGGAAGGTGAGGGTGAGTGAGTGTCTTTCATGGGTGGACCAATTCAGGTTGTTTGTTTTTTTTTTCTCCTTTTGGCTAATCTTGTCTGAAGATGGCATTTCATGAAAGCAACGTTATCTGAGGTATTTAAAAGTAACACTACGAACTATGCATTCTTTTAAGATTATAATTTGAAACTGTCACCACCTACTAGTATTTTTGGTAGAGCCTCTCAGTATTCCTGTGAAGAAATGCTTAGGGAGACATTGTCACCATGTTTACTCCCATGTTCTAGTGAAAAGAGATAAATTTGGTATCCTTCAGAGGTGTGTCCCTAAGGAGCCAATCATCTAAGAAAGGAAAAAGTTTCAATTGCTGTTTTGGGATCTTCAGGTCTCTCTACAGTCACACGGCCCATTGAAAAATGAGGAATCAGCAGAATCCACAAGTAGAAAATTCTATTGGAATGTAGGCATCCAGCCTGTACTTAAAAATGAAAAATATCCCTTCCCTAATTCTGCCAACGTCAGGGGAGCCACATTAAAAAAATCCAAACAAATTTTAAAGAAATCCCTAACAAAGCCTCAACATGCATAAGCAATTAATGAAAGTAGCAAGGTGCAAAAATACTTAATTTATGTAATTTGATCCCTTTTAGCTGTTTTATAAAGTAATTCTGGCAGAGCTAAGATAATAATTTCACTACAGACAATAAGGCGGTCATAAAACAGGGCAGGTAAAGCTATGACAATAATAAAATTATCTAAGTAAAGCCTATTATCTTCATTAATTTTCACTCAATTTCTACCAGTGGGAAGATATTAACTTGCTAATAACTTCTATCCTATTCAAAAAGAAATGTATCCCTTGAGCAAATAAGCTAAATTAATAATTTCTTTATGTTAGGGATTATTATTATTAATAATACAAATTATCAATTAAATGTGTGCACAAAGTTTCTGGTTGTAG
Organism: Horornis vulcanius; assembly: GCA_013401035.1. Taxonomy (NCBI): domain Eukaryota; kingdom Metazoa; phylum Chordata; class Aves; order Passeriformes; family Scotocercidae; genus Horornis; species Horornis vulcanius. Next base: position 7,514 of record VZUA01076683.1, on the reverse strand, counting down.
TCTTTAAATGCAAAATGTGGCTGATTGCTGTTTAAGAAAGCATCCCTGTTGGTTACTTTAGAAACTCTAATGTTAGCACCTTGGAAATGTCAGATTTTTTTTATAAAATGCTCCAGCTTGAAAAAAAGCTTGAATAATTTTATTAAACCTGTCTATTTCTATAATATTTTAGATATCCTCAATCCTTGGTTTTTTTTTGCAGTAAACCACATGGAACACATAGCATTGTCACTACTAGCTTGTTCTGTTAAACAAACTGAATAATGGTTCTTCTGTACCAAAAGGCACAAAAAATGATTCAAGATTTTGCTAAGATATTTTGTCAAACTGTTGTGACTGGGACTCAAAAAGTGGTTTTTAAGTTAAATTACCAGTAGACACATTCCTTGTGGGGAAGTTTCAATACATTCATCTGAGAAGTGAGGAGCTTGATTGAAGTTATTCACTTCGGGTTTCAAAACCACTTTTCCAATAAATGGAAAATTTTAGGAGCTAACAGTCACAAATCAAGGATCTAAGCCCATGCCCTTTCATGTGCAGTTAGACTAAAAGTGTAGCATATGTGGGATTTTACTGCTCACAAACAAAAATTATTTCCTTCTGTAAGATTTCTTGGGCCTGGTAAACCTCCTGTTACATTTGTGCTGGAAAAAATCTACAGCTGCCTAAATACTTCCAAAGACACAAACAAGCTTTTAGTTCTGAAGGGTTTTGTTTCTTTTCTTTTTCCATGCTTTGACATTAATTATTTTAAAGGAAAAACTAAAAAGATGCAGTGAGCTTTGAAAGAAGTTCTCAGTTTTTCATAAAAATCTTTAGAATTGCAATTTCTTTAATCCTTGTTTCATTATTATCCACAACTCTCATTCATTATACTTTTAGCGACTTTCAAAAGAAATGTGTACCCAGTCACATGACGCATGTAAAAGAAAACCAGCCCAACCTTACTTAAGAGATCACTCAGCAAATTATACTTTCCCTATAAACTGTAAAACCAGTATTATTACTATAAAAGCTACTAAAACCCCACAGTACTTATAAGACATATTTTAGGATAGCACAAAATTCTTACTATTTATATGAACAAAAGAGAAAAGAAACACTAAAAAAAACCCCACCATTAAGAACTCACTCTCTTTTCCACAACTTTAGTAAAATACATAATTTACTACTCAAGAGACTCTTGAAAAACTTGTCCAGCACCAAAAGTGGACATCAAAACCTATATATTTAGGAGTCAACAGTAGTAAAGGATCATATGCTTCAAGTATTGTCACTGTCTACAAACCAAGGATACAATCACAGTCAGAAATTAAAATTTCGTTAACTTTTAAATTAAAGTGTCTGTGTTTACAAGAAATGTAACTATACAAAGGTAAAGTCTCTCATAATGCCTGTCTGCAGTTAATGATTACAAAACTTTATCAAACTCCATATTTGATATACTAGAAAAAATGTCACCAGAGAGTTCTCCTAGAGCTAAATTTTTATTTCTATTGCAGATTCCACTAAAACATGAAAGGTTTAGAATCAAGATAAATTTCAACTTCAATAACTATAAAGTCTTAAATCTATTGTTCTAAAGCCATGTAAAATAACTAACAAATCACAGAAGCCATGAGAGTTATGACTTTTAGGCAAAGCACATATTCAATGGAGCCCAGCTGATTAAAGTAGATTTAATTAAACATTAAAAACCTAGACCAAAATATACGACATGTCTCTACACATNAAAAAAAAAAAAAAGAGACAACTGCAAGGATATTTTGTGACTGTCTGTAATGTACTAACACTTCCCATAGCAATACTACAGCTCAAGACTTAATTTTGTCTAGAATCTTACTCAGCGAGATTGGCAGGGGAAAGACAGCAGGCTATGGAAATAACTACTGTAATGTATCAGATTTTGATTTAAATTGCACTCTGAGTTACATACATTGCAATTCAAAACCACACATACCAATGATTATATTCTTCAAAAGTATAAGCACATCAGAGTGATGACCTTGTTATTCATGTTGAGGGATACAAAGCACACTAAATAGTTCTCCAAAAATATTCTGGATACCAAGACAACTGAATGCATCAAGCCCTTATTAGAACTTCCAAAGCCATAAATTTTGCATGGCTATAGAGTCTGTATGAATAAATCTACTTTCTCTCGTACGTTTTGTTACTTTTCACAGTAAGGGCTTGGCTCTCTTGTTGTGAGAAATGGACATTGTGACTTAAAGAACAGACTAAGGAAATGGAATAAAAACACCTATCACTTTTGAAAACCTAGTAACATGTTCTTCTGTAAGATCAAGAATTTAATTTGTTTGGTGCAGGGGCTGGTGCTTCCCAAACAGCAAGACAGGAGACAATATAGAAGGCAAATCCAGGATAGCTTAAAATAGAAAATAAGCTTAGTAACTAAGACTTGTCCAACAACAAACCAGCTGCAGTTAATTGATTTCATGAAGTAGTTCTCTATTATGTTTCACATATAAAAGGCTGAAGGTGATTTAGTGGTTGGTCTAGAGAACAAGAACTCTTCAAATGATGACTTATACGATGTTAGATACAAGAGCAAAAACAACCCAACACCAAGCCACTCAAAGAGTGAAAATAGCAAACAAGCTAACAAAATAACTACATATCACCCTAAAAACCCCTAACAAACATCATCTGCCAAGACACCCAAAACAAACAAACAAACAAACCACACCTAAGAGGTTGGTGCATACACCTGGGCACACCAGGAATAATTGTGTCCCCAAAATTCCAACAGATTTTTCATTAGACCTCCTGAATATCTACTCAGCAGAAGCCCTGACTCCTGTTTTTTTGGTGAACAATGCACAGGTCATAATCCTAGCACCACCCTGTTTATTCATCCATTTTCTGTATTTGATACAATGGACCTAGGTGGCCAGCTAGCTAAATGTGCCTTCTGAACACACAGCACTAAAGAACATCATAATTCCTAGATTCTGGAACGTAAGTGCAAGTTATTTATAACTAGTACATGCTAAAATAATTTCCATTAAACCATTAACTTTATATTATATATATATCTGCAGTTTATATCTTTGCATAAGAGCTGGTTGGAAACAGTTGTGGACAGAGATGCAACTGAATGGAAGAGAGTTCAAACAAGGAAAAAGGAAGACCTCAGACAAATTACCAAAAAAAAAAAACCTTATAGAGAAAGAAACTGAAATAAATTAGTCCCATGTATTTGAGTTTTATTTTAGAGTGAATCTTGCCAAAAAAACCAAAGACTTTTTGCCTGTTTGAACTAATAAAGGTCCATGAAAGTCAAGGGCTCTATGATCTAGGGTTAAAAAAACCTAAAGAAAAAAAAAAATCACTAATCCAAAATAAAATAAAGAAAACAATCTAACAAAATCTCACCAGAATGTAAGGGGAACATCACAACCATTTAAAATAAGAAGGCGAAGGTTAAAACAGAAAATATAATTCAAATAACTCTGTCTGTACAAGACCTCTACAACATACATGATCCAAACAGCCAGGAAAGAATTTGGTTCCTCTGTGGTAAAATTCTGTTCTCATTACTGTGATACAGCTCCCCTTTAAGTCACTGGAAGGAAAATCTAAGAGACAATGGACAAAATTTCTCAGTTACATTACAGACCTACCACTGGTATTTAAGATATGCAGAATCAGGGAAACTGTTACTGAGGGTGAGTCTTGGAATACAAATTGGTGCC
>VZUA01076681.1:8689-21667 GCA_013401035.1 Horornis vulcanius | reverse complement strand
ACTGTGACTAGAATATAGGTGATTGTACTAGGAAGATACTAGGAATCTTGTTAATACTGCAGTAGCACTTTTCTTTTTTGTCTTTAGACAAGGGTTTGAATCAAACATTCTAAAATAGAAAAGGATGCTTATGAAGTTCTATGAATAGTGACTTGAAAATACTTTGACCCTAATATGCCAGATGAAGTACTTTAGTGACTGCCTACACAGTTCTTTCTACAAAGAAACCCACCAGCTTTTTTTTCTGACATGTCTGTAATCTTTTCTAGGAATCTGACTGATCGTTCATACCGGAGTATTGTACACAAACACAAAGCACCTTCAAAATGGACTACTTTTTGGATGTCGAGTCTGCTCACAGACTGTTTTACAGTCAAGGAGCCCAAGGTAAGAAGCTCTGGCACTGACTCAGAAAATTACTAGTATAACTATATAGTTAAAATGTATAGGGCCAGATACCAGTGACTGACATAAGTGTTGAGAGGATACAGGGTAAGACTTTCAAAATGCATGGGCTTTAAAAGGAACTACAAGAAGAGTAATGGTGGGTTTGATCTACCTTCTCAGAGGATAAGGAAGAGCTGTGAGAGCTGTTGGGTGCGCTGCAGGAGCAAAAGAAGCTGCCAGTATCCAGATTCTAGTGTTGCAGAACCCAAATGGACAAGGTAGAGGAGACAGCAATGGCCCTCAGCTTGCTGAGTTAGCCTGTGGTGTCCTTTCCCTTCTCCTTTTGCTTCTCAGTGCTGGCAGGATCATAAGGTGATGTTACTCAGGAAAAACTGGTTTGGGGAAGCCCTGAGGCAGTCCCCCACACAGTTTGCAAGCAGCAGCTCTCACTGGTCTGCATTGTCCCCTGTGACATGCTGGCCCCCACAGAGCAGCAGCAGGGTGAGAGGGGAAGGGTAACCAAGATCTGCTGCTTTAATATAAGTGAGACTTGCTCACCACATAGACGATATTTTTGGTAAAGTCGGTTCACATTTTTCTCACCAGCTCTGTATTTGGAGAAAACTTGCGATTTCAAAGAGAAGGGTGGTTTTTTCTGTTTCCTTAAACTTTAAATACCATATTAAATTCAAGGAAATTGTAAGAGCCAAGTAGCTCTATCAGCCATTTTTGTTTCTACATACTGCCTGTTTTTTGAAAATGGGATCCATTTTTCTTCCACTATTAATTTCATTGGTTCCTAATCAAATGCAAAGTCTGGACAACATAGTTAGGCTTTCCCTCTGGAGGGGGATGCCACCATCCCAGGATACATGGGGAGCAGTACCACCTCTGACCTTTGGCTCAGCTGAGGTCCTGCTGCCTAACACATGCTGTGTTGCTTAGCTGCTGCCTCAGTTGTTGTGATACATTTTCATCTGTACCAGTTGCAGAAAGCCTTTCTTGTCAAAACACAGCTTCCTGCATTGAACAAGAGAAGCAAATACTAAGCACCACAAAATCAGGGAAAAAACAGCTGAGGGCAATGACTGATTTTGATGGGTTTTTTCTCCATCTGTAAAATGCAACAAACACCTGAGCATTGCTGCAGAAGTAATACCGAAATATGTTCTTCAACCCTCTTTGAGCAGAGAGGCTGGACTAGATGACCTCCTGTGATTCCTTCCAACCATAACCATTCTGTGATATCTCTATGGGAACAAACCATTTCTATTCCATTGAAACTAAAATTCAGGAATATACATCTCACTGCTTTACAAACTACAGCAAATTATCAACAGCATCCCAATGCCCTGTGCACTGCAACTTACAGAGGCAACTGTGGAAGAAAGAATATGTGTTTATGCAATGAAAATCTATTACAGTCATGTGCAGAAGGGTTGTGCAGGTCACCTTCACTGTAACTATTTCCAAGCAGGCAAGATTGAAAAAAATTATCTTACCCATACTTGCAGAAATTATATTGTTAGCACATACAGAAATGCTTGTACTGATCAGTTATTAAATCCAAAACAAGGAAAAAAATCCATTATGCAGAAGTGTATTCCTTGATACAAATGTCATCAGCAGGGGGCTGACCTCTAGATCTGTCATGTGGACTTCTATTCCTTGGCCAAAACAAATAGGAATTAGCACTGAGACTTTGAGATTTTTTTTGTTCCCTTGCTTTTGTTCCCCTGTGAATGTTTTACGAAAGTCACCAATTACATGCATCCCCTGTGCACCAGAATGTCCCAGACCCGAACTACCTCCACAACTAGAAACATTGATAGAAAAGCCATGCTCCACTCAGGCTCTGTCCCCTTCCACTTTTCACCTTTCTTGTTGCTCTTTTTACTGTGTTTCCCACAGCTCCTGCCCTTTGCATCTCTTACCTCTACACGCTTGAGGTGAGGCCTCTTCCCCAAACTCTAGTAACCTGCCCTCTCTTCATATTTCTGTGCTTGAGGTTAGCTGCTCTCTAACAAGCTGAGTGCCAGCAGGGAAATTGCTCTGACCACAGAAGAAGCTGCTGCTTTACATTCTCGAATGCTGCAACACAGCAGCCCCCTGGCAACAGGAGAGGTGCTCGATGGGAAGAATGGGTGAACAACTGCAGTGGCAATAGAATGTGTGACAAAATGTGGCCTGTGCAGAGGGAAGTTTCAGGAGGCTTTCACTGTGCCTCTTTGAGATGTTACAGACAGCTTCAGCAGGCTGAAAAATAAGCCTCTGGAAGAATTATAATCATCAAGCTCTTCTGCAGTAAATGCCTTTATCACTATCTTTAGCCCCAAACTCCTAAATATCCCCTTCCTCTCAGCTGCTTTACCCCCAGTACAGAACAAGGCACTAAAACCTATCAAGTGTGCATTCATGCTGCCTATACAGCTCTGCTACCTCCTGTTGCCCTTGTACCTTATGTCAAATTTTAAGGCTGTCTTCCAAAAAACAAGTACTTCTATATGAGATAATGCCATGATATTACCAAGCATGGGCAAAACCTGCATATTTCTTTCCTTCACCTTCTGAGGAACAGGCTAACTGTATTAGCTTTAACTTTCTGAAACCGCCCCCAAAACACACTGAATGTGAGGCACTCATCTGCAATAAATAGCATAGCTCAAGTAGCTTAGTATAGAACTGAATAAAAGGTCTGCAAGAAAGCATTGTCAAGAGATCTGCCTAATGGGATTGCAAGTAACTATTTGATGTTGATATAATAACATGATGCTATTAGCAAATCACACTATCAAACAGCATGTGTATATGCATTAAAACTGCAATAAGAACTGAGGGAAAAAAGGCTACAGTATTCTGCCATTTAATTAGAAACAACATCAGAGAACAGTGTATGTATTATTAGTACTGTAGTTATATTATTAGTTATTGCATTACGAAGTGCTCTGTTTACAAAATGTAGAATGGTTTATGACCCACTCTCTTTTGTGAGATTTGATGATCTCTGCCCTTTAGTACTCAAGATCAAGGAAAAAAATCTTTCCAGTGTTTTCACATTAATGACATAACAATGTTACAAATGGCAGCTGTAAAGCACTCATTCTCATTTGTAGCCACTCCTTGTGGGTGGAAGAGAAGGGAAGGAATAGGACTGCAAAATGTTGTGAAAGAATTATGATGTCATTGACAACTGGTGACATCAAATTCAACCTGGCCTGGGGTCTTGTGTAGTTGAATGTGTGATATCCTGACCTCAACAAATAGCCTGAGACAGGGCTCTATCCTCCAGCAACTAACCCACCTGTTCTCTACCCCTTACTGCCTGCACCAATGCCCACACCTTGTCCCTACTCCTGCAGAAAGACGCAAATTGCCTTTGCCATTTTAGGGTAGGAGGAGAGAGGTGTTACTTTATGAGCTGTCACCTCTCCCATCCTCTCCTCTGCAGGAGCAGCCATCACCTCACTTCCATGGGCTGAGCACAGAGCAGAGAAATGCTTGCCCATTCTCTGTATCTGCTGTTCAAACAGCTGTTCCCTGTTTCCTTCAAGGAAAGTGAAGCAGGAGGGAAGGAAAAGTCACAAAAGCTGGATCTGGCAGTAGGATTAGCTAGATTTAGAAAACTTGGTAAATGAAGCCAGCTGGCTGTAGTCTTCAAACACAAGCCAGAAATATCCTAAGCTCTGCAGCCCTCCTGACAGTCTCTTCTGTACTGTATGTTGGAATCTAGGAGCTGGTGGGATGTCCTTGCCAAGTGCGTAATGCCTGGTGACGCATCTGCAAATCAGAAACAGGAAAGAAAGGACTTGTGGTCCCTTGAATCCAGCCTCTTGCCCTTGGAAAGCCTGAATCTGAAATTTAAGCATGAAGTTGGACTTTAATTTTCAAAAAAGGCTTCTCCCTCTGAAGTGTCTGGAAGATACTGGTTATTCTTGGCTGCAAATGTATTCTAAATACAAATCTATCATGCCTTTCAACTGCAAGGGCTGAAAGTATATAATGTGGCCTGGAATAGGATTTAGCTCCCTTATCTCTTAGGTGACCTCAGTGAAGATGTTTCCTAAGTGTTCTAACTAGCTTGGCATGTATCAGAAAAAACGTAATTTTAAAACGAGGGTTCATGTAATCTTAGACATCTTCCTTGGGTTAATGTAAGTCTTGCCTCTATACTGATTATGAAAGCCTAGACAGTGAACTTGAGTGAAAGATGCCTTTGCTAATGGCATTTGTTTGCATAGAGGAATGGCGTGTTGACAGGCAAGATAGGATCTAATTCAGAAAAGACCAGCAGTGGGTAAAGCTGTAATCCAAAGCTGTAAATGTACAGATCCCATCTTGGCTATAGCCTACCTTGGAGAGACATCATTGATCTTGAAGTCCTATACGGAAGTTATGCTTTTGGGCATGCAAAGAAAGACCTCACATTTGACATCGCTGAGCAGGCAGGCACTGAGGAGCAGCAGAAGTGAGCAGCTCCATAATGGAAAGTAAACCCAGAGTCACCAAAACAGGCAGAGGCAGCAGCCTCACCTATGAGAGGTAACGAATGGCAGCACAAGAGCACAGTCACCAGGTTTAGTCAGCAGTCCACACCATCAGACAAGTCCATGGATGATGAGGGAGGCTTGAGACTAAGCGGGACATGAAGTCAGCAGTCTGGATGTGGATCAGTGAGGGATGCAGCCAGCCACAGGCACAGCTTCAGCCTTGCTTAGCAAATGGGCAGTGACCACAGTGTAATTACAAAATCAGGGAGAAAGCAGCTGTTGAGGCTTCTTGCTTCTTTCTCAAGAAGCTTCAAAGCTGGTCAGGGCATCTTAAACCACTCTCTCCAACAGCTGTACCATGTCAAAGAGCCTACCTTGAGCACAACCAACTAAACTCTGTGCAAGGAGTGTGCACAGAGCTGTTGCTACCTGGCTTTCGCCTAGGCTCCATCAGGATTAAGAGCTGAGGAACCCCTCCCTCCCTCCCACGGTATACAAGGAAGTTGAGCACTTGGATGAACTCTAAGAGAGGAGAGTAATTTCTCCCCAGTACATTGCAAATGAAGGCTTTAGGTACCGCTGTAAAATGGGATTTGCCCATCACAGACAGCACAAAGTACTTTTCTGCAGCCATGATCTGATGGAATGGGATGGGGCCCAACACTCACCCTCTCTTGATGCCTCGAGCACCACGCCGCACTCTGCTAGCATGGGCTGCACAGTGTGTTGTCAGGATGCCACTCTGGGCTGCAGGCATCCACCTTTGTACCACAGTGGGACTCCCAGGCCCCCGCTGGGAGTTCGGGTTCAGCTCTCCCACAACTTCTGACTCAATCAAATAGTTTCTAATTCCCTGGAGAGCTGTGTATCTACTTTTCCAGTCTTATATCCTTTTGTACCAGCAGGGCACACCAACTTCAAAATTAACTGTGTTGATTATTTTGAAGATTCTGCTTGAAGTTGCTTGCTAGGCCATTTGGTAAGATACACTGAGCTGTTTAAATAACTGAACAAAATCCTCTTGAAGGTTTATCTTAAGCTATCCATTGTACATATAAATAAGTTACAGATACACTTACATTAGGTATGCTTTTATTGGTTGCAACATTCCTGTAATCTAATTGATTAGTTTACATTCATCAGGAGCATAAGTGAAAGGAAAATGGAAAGTAAAAAAAAAAAAAAAATGGAAATAAAAATAGAATACTTATGGCCAGGGGTAACAATTTTCTATAGACACATAGGCCGTGACCGCTCAAAAGATTTCAGGAAATCAGTCTTCTTGATAAGGTTTAATAAAGTACTCTCAGGTGTAGTTTTAATTCCACATTTTTCTGTTAGTCGATGTTTCCACAATATTTCTTTCACTGTGGTTTATTTTTGCTCATTTATTTTAATTCAGTCAGTGCTGATTCATTCTAGATGTTTGATTTAATCACTGCTGACTCTTCATTGTTACTTCCCTTCTGCTTTTGCATATTAAGTTGGGTCCAGTATTTTATAAAAACATATTGCTGCAGAATCTTCATATCCTAATCTAGAATTATTCCACTCTAGATGTCCCTCTGTCCACCAAAATTTTATGATTAATCCATCTGATATGTTAACATATTTTCAAAGCTATGATGATAGCTTTCAGGTCTTTTTTATTCATGTGATATCAGTAGTTCTTAGAGTAGCATCAATAGCAGAAGAATTAGTAACATCAAATGTGCATTCTTAATAAAATGCCCCTATCTTTAAATACCATTAAGAAACTGATCAACATCAACATTTTCCTTATCCTTTTTAAACTTTTTAGAATCCTTTTCCCATCTCCTATTCTAGCATGTCCCCATTCAGAAAAGCCTATGCATTTGGACACAGAGAAAGTAAGTTCCACCTGAAATGCACAAAAAATATTAGTTAGGCATATTGTGCATACTTTAACCCAAATACCACAAACCAGCAGAATAAATGTGTGTATAAACGTGGATATCCTTTCACAAGGGTACTGTTGTTTGCAACCCTTGGGCCTGTGGCTGAATATGATGTATCTATGTACTTTGTTTCAGATTGCTGATGTCCATTAAGACAGATTTCAACAGCTTTGCTTTAGAGACATGGAGCAATCCATATGCATGTGCTTCTGTGTTTATGTGGGATACACAAGCCTATAAATCTTCCTTCATAAATGACAAATTATGTCCTTTCCACATGTTCCACTCTCTGCCTCTCCTGCCACTCATACTCCATTTCCCAAACCTAATCTTTCAAATGTTGTCCTTTCATCTTCTTTTAAATGCAACTGATAAAGTGAAGTGGCATTAAACCAGACCAAAAGATTCTTTTTTCCTGGTAAACATTCAATTGAACCCACTGCCTGGTCTGTCTTTAAGGAAGAATATTCACAGCCTAATAATGTTTTAGCACAAAAGGAGCATCATGTGCTAGATGAATCAAAATGTACCCAAACTCATATTTTAAAGCTTCCATTTAGCCAAAAATACATTTCTGCATGCATTAACTACATGCAGATATGTTATGCCATGGTGAGCGCTCTCCACAGAAGCGTGAAGGAGAAGTGAGTAAGATCTCATATGTTTCCCTAGCAAAAAAAAAGCAGCAAGGAAGAAGAATCCTATTCAATCAGCAAGAGAAGGACTGCAATTAAAATATTTTCACAGGTATTTTACGAAGTTGCTCAAAATTTGCCCTGAGAAACAAGGTTTTCCTCAGAAAAGCCTTTAAGATTTCTGATGTAGACCAGCATCCCCCTTGTGGCTATTTCAGTGTTATTTGAAGCTGCTCGTGATTCTATGCATCAGAAACACACCCTTTCTACATCTAGACATCTACAAGAAATGTTTTAGCACTTCACTTGTAATAAGATAAAAATCATTGTATTTCAGAGATTTGCTATTTTGAGGTCAAAATCTACTCTGCACCATAGGGTTTCTAGGAGAAGACCCTATTGAGTCAGAAATGACTAGGGTACTTGTGTCACCAATGAGCTATTTTAATAAAGGCTGATTGGTAAAAGTGGATGGAAAAATCTAAATGACTATACCATTGTTTTCTCCAATGAATTTTTTAGGAAGATACTATTTTACCACTGAAATTTTTCCAATTAAACTTTTTTCTAAATAACACAACTCTTAAAAAAATCAATACTATAACTCTTCAAAATATGAAGATAGTTCTTGGCAAACAAACATTACTACTAACATTTTTATTAAAATATGTGTAAAATTATTTTAATGGAAAAAAATGGAAGGCATCAAAAATTCTTTGCAAACCACCCTTCATGTTTTCAGTAATTTTCAGTAGTATTCAAAAATTGAGACCAGCTGTAGATCTAACTATCTTGAAATTATGTTAAAAATGCCTCTGAAGTTGTAATATACAAATTTACGTATTTTACTTTCCCTTCTCCCAAAAACATACTTGTGTTGCACTTCAGTAACATACAATATTTTGAGACAAATGAGAGATTATATATAATCAGTTCTAACATGTCACATGATGTACATTACAGCATTTATAGTTTTAAAGTATTTTTCCCTTCATAAGCAACTTTTTCCCCTTTCTAACAAATACTAAACAAGACATTGCCGCAATGTGCCAATTGGGGTGTAAGCAATAAAAATAGAATGAAAGAATTTAACAAAATGACTGATTTCCCTTCTGCATGCTGTTAGAGTGGCTTCTTAAATTGAGCTTTTGGACACTGGTCTCAAATCTATTGGCAGAGTAAACAGGTCCCTTAAGGTGTTTTGTAATGCCACTCCATTACTCCAAGACCTTCAAGAGGATACTTCCTAATCTTCCTGAAAAACTTTCTCTTAAAAGTATGTCCCAGAGACTGAGCTGGTTTGTGGAGAGCAGCTGAAGCTGGAGATGCTGATGGGTTATCTGTGATGGACCCAAGAGTCACATTGGGCATATATTGAGAGCTTTACTAAAAAAATGTATGGTGAGTCATTCTTGAAATAAAGACTGCTGTAGATTAGGAAAAGAGTGTGTACAGTTATATTCATGGAAGGCATAAACATTCAGTGCCACTCAGCAGATACCAGAATGTGATCAGCTATAATTTCCAGTTCTGGAGCCGTGTAAGAATTGATCTTAGGTTTTTATTGCAAAATGTTTTAATACTTATTAGCGTACTCTGAGATGTTTTCAATGTTTACTTAAAATTTCCAGTCGTTCTTGAAAACTCCTTTCCGTAATATACACAAAGGGTAGATAATGACGGTTGTCAAAGTAATACATAATGATTACTCCAAGAAACATTTTCTAGCATCCACCTACCTGCAGTCAAAATGAATACAAGCCAGATCCCAATATTTTGACCCAAAAGGTAAAAATGATTTATAAACAATTATATGGAAAAGCCTACTCCTATTCTCTGTTTACTATAGATTATGTGTAGTTGGTGTTGGGATTTTTTTTTCAGATGTATTTCTGTGCTGTGATCCAGCTAGCCCTGAAATGCATGGGTGCCCTTTCACTGACTTTAACTACAGCTAGATCATGCCAGTTTTAAAAGACAAATCTTTGACATGGTTGTTTTATGAGATGATTTTTACAATGCTGACTTCCTATATAGATAAATCTTCTTTAAGCGTAAATTTGAAGATGCAGTACGCAAAATTTTCCAGAGCAGAAATTTCCCATTCTCTTTTATCTTCATTACTGTACTTCCCTATTACAAGGGAGGAATGGTTTACAGCCTAGTTGCAGTGTTTACTTTGGCTTAATCTAAATAGTTGACCCCATTAAATCAATTTCAACTCCTGCCCTTTGCTTTTACTTCAAATTTAAATGCTAGGTTAGAAATGAGCAAAAACTTGAAAGAAATCTATTTAAAAACAGAAAATAAGTAAGTTAGACCAGAAATAACCTCTACCTTCAGCAGCACAGATTTACTTGTTTAGTAAACTACATAATACTGCAAATTGAAAAATAGAGCATGACAGCTTTTGTTAACTCATACTAATTATATGCTATCACACCTAACACCTTAGTCAGATTTTAGGCATCTGAAAGCTACTGATTGACAGGTCTCATTTGAAACTCTAAAAAAACTTTTAAAAGAAAGCATCACAGTTAGTAAATTGCAGAATATGCTCTTAGTCACTATCAGTCATGCTCTCCAGTCCCAATGGGAAAATATAGTTCATTTCTGTGCTGTCGAAGTGTGTTGCTTTACAAAAGCCCTGAGATAAAAACTCTTATGCTAGATAATGTCCCAACAGCAAGAAACACTTAGGGTTTAGGCTCCTAGACTCTTACAGGGTCCCACATGATAGTTAATGTTAATAGGCCCACGTTATGGATAAGGAGGAGCTTTCAAGCAGAAATTCTCTTTCCAATTATATATGAGGTGGAGGAGAAAATACTTGTGCGTGGTCCTCATACTTTCAGTGATCAGCCACATCCCAACTAGCATTTGTGATAATCTTTATCTACTCAGAGAGAGAGTTTAGGTGGATGTGGTTATGGAGCCTCTTCTCTTTGTGATTTGTAATTTATAGGCTCAGTGCCCTAAGCATTTAACAGCCACTCATAATTACAGTTCACATATAAAACACCTACATTTAAAGGACATTATCAAGGCTATAAGGTCCAGAGCTAAATACCTAGGCAATGCCCAAATGAAGGTTACCTCTTCAACATTAATTCAGTCTCTTTATACATATGGACTATAGTAGGGATTCTAATTGCATGATGACAGCAATTTTTTACTATCCTACCATTTGCTTCATCAGTGCATGGAGTGGGCAGTGCTCACTTAATGAGCCAGTATTAAATAGTTTGCTTTCTCCTCCTTGAATGCATCGCCCCAAGTCATTTATATCCTGTTCAGAAGATAAAAATCTTAATTTCCTCATGGGTTTTTCATTGGTGCTTCACTAAAGTATATGATTACTTTACAATATTAATGGATTTATTTGCTCACAAAATTCCTACTGAATGAAAATTATGTTTCTCCCTGTTCCACAACTAAGAAATTAAGACATAGAGTGATCAAGAGCAAAAAGTATCTGTTACTTTTAAATGCCCAAGACAAGACAACAAGAAACTGGGTTTTGGAATAGTTGCATCTTCTCAAGAACAATAATCACATTATGTGTTCCAAGTACAGCTCCCACTGCTATCTGCAAATTAACTGACCACTTAAATATTTCCACTACTCAGGTATCACAGCCTCAAAAACAGCATTCAGGAAAAGAGAGAGTGCAACTATTGAGAAGATGAGAAAAGAATTGTTTTAGTGGCAAAACTAGAAACTTTGAACACGCAACTTGCGGCAGCAACAGAGCTGTAACCTATACCTTTGGGGCACACAAGACAGCAATCTTTTCTTGGTATCATTCAGTGCAGCCCTTAAATTCTGCAGCATGTGGAATATAAGGCAAGGACCTTACAGCAAACAGCCTATTCTACTACCTGCTACAGATCATCTCTTCCACTGAGTGATTTTCTTTCTCTTTCCTAATTTTTTTTTAGTATTATTCTTTTTCTACCTCTTTCTCCCCCTTTCTATTTCTCTGTTCTCCTCCTATTCTAATCTTTATTTATTTCTTCTTACCAGCTCGTCGGGCAACTCTTCTCACTGTGCCTACTCTGGTGACAGCAACTTCTGAGGATGACATAGACCGGAGACCCATCAGAAGACTCCGGTCTAAGAGTGACACCCCATACTTGGAAGAAGCTCGGATCTGCTTCAACCTTGATAATGGTAAGACCACACCTTCCCTAAACAGCATATGACGTTAATTAAAGACTTCTTTTAGAGATGCAGATGGACCAGATGGTACCTCCTCGCTCACAAGCAATGTGGTGGTTTACCAGACATCCAAAGATGCCAAGGCTGTCTAACTACAAGCACCTGCATATGTATGAACAGGGATCGTTTTCAAAACTCTCCTGCAAGTGCTAACTAAAACTTTTTCCCTGTTTTAGCCAGGGTGAGCTAGTGAGATCACACCAAAATCGAATTGACTTGCAAACAAAATATATCTTATCCATTCTAGGCATCCAGAAACATGAAAGTTCTTGAGAACATCTATGAAGGGATTACAGCTAACAGCAGGCTTCAGCTAAACCCAATGTTACAGCCATTGAAGAACATGCAGCAGAACCCAAAATCTCAATAGGACTGATTGGCAAACATGTAACAGAAAACTCTTGACTCTGCAGGAATGAGAGTAGGAGAGCAGTCCTTCAAAACTGAGACAAACTAGTGTTACTATCACTGCCTTCAGAGATAGTGAGCCCCAACATTTCTTCCCTGGTCTTTTATTCCTCATTGATGTTATTTAAAACAAAAGATTTTTGAAGTACTGACAACTTAGTGACTTTAAGCAGAGTGGGGTTTTTATTTTTTTTTAAAAGGCCTGAATTAAATGGCATGAGCTAATACTGACTTAGGCACATATTTCAACTGTCTAACTCTCACTTTACGTAGTACTTTTGTGCTACCCACTTTTTCAAATAGCATTTTAAAATATTTATATTACACTAGCCAATCGAAATTGGAGCCCTAATGTGGCAGGCAGCTATAAACCACAGGGTAAGAATGTCTACATAAAGACCTGATTATTAAACAGAGAAACAGAAACAAAACACTGAGCCCAGTTTGCAGCCGGAGAACGGAGTTTCTGGTTTTTGCAGATGGTCACATTTTTTCTCAAAGACCTGCCGAAGCGGCTTAGGAAGGCGAGCCCCGGGCTTTGAGCGATGGTCAGTTTCAAACGTTGAGTGCGGGCTCCCCGGTCCCCTTGGCATTTTAAACTGCCAAGGAGTGGCACACCATCCCGCTTTACGTAATGGGGTTGCCCAAGGAAAGAGGGCAAGGAGATGAAGAGAGGCACCATTAGGCATCCCACCAAGTGCCGATGCAGCTGTGCTGTGAGTTCTGGACGCCCTGGGCTAGGCGAGAGCAGCTCGGGGCGCCGGGCTTGCTGCGGGGTGACACCTCTGCCGGCCAGGCCCATCGGCGGCGTTTGGCACCTCAGCCGGGACCTCCCCTGGGGGCGGGAAAGGCGCTCGGCCGGACCCTGCCCCGGGCGGGGGCCGGCAGCGCCGGGGTCGGGGACACCGCTCCGTCCTCGGC
>VZUA01076674.1:0-11807 GCA_013401035.1 Horornis vulcanius | reverse complement strand
ATCTGTTGTGTAAGCTCAGTGAACATTTACTGCAACTCAATCTTTCTTTCTTCTTTCCCTTGTAGTATTGCCTCAGCCATTTTTGAGTGGCCCTGCTACCTTTTATAGGGTCATAGGTGCCCATGGGTGTCTATCTCCACCTTCCAGCCTTCTTTTGCTAGCATGCAATGAACATCACTTCAATGCCAAAGATCAGGCCCTGGAAACCAGTGTGATTTTTTGGCCACTCTCTGTGTCCTTTTTCAAATCCTCAGCAAAGCCTTTCAGTAGAGATAATGAATTATTCTGCAGAAGCCAGTTCAGTTTCTGGAACACTGGACTCAGACATCACAGAACTAATCCTCTTGTAGCACTATCACTGAAAACACATTAATGTTTCTTCCCTTGGGCTTCCTTGCATTTCAGCTGCTGGTCCAGGACCAGGTTCATTCTGGCTGAGCTGTGTTTCACGAATCACGACAAGCCATTTTTTGCAGAGATCATGATCATTCTAATCATCTATCATTATGTCCCAAAGCATCAGTAATGTGCTAGATAAATATTTGCAGTAGAAAAGAGACCTTCACTCTCTGTGGCTGTGCTGGGTTAAAATTTGACCTTCTGTTTTGAGCTCTTCTCCAGTCTAAAGTTTGAGTGTGTGACAGGCACAGATGATTTGCTCAGAGCAGGGCTGACATGAGAGTAGAGAGAGGGTGAAAGCATGCCAAGCCAGATTCTGCTCTGATGGATGCATGGGTGAGGTTCCATGCTGGTGTGAACAGAGTAGGCTCAGCACAGCTTGGTGGTATACTTTACACTGAATATCCAGTCCTTCAGGGTAATAGTTACTGACCTGCAGCCACCAGAAATGCACTTCATCAAAAGGAAAATATCTGAAACATTAGACTACCAGATCTGCTGTTTGGCTTTCTAGAGTGGGACTCAATCTGCCTTAAACACACACGTGCTCTTTCTCAACAGAGCACTAACTGCTGCTGCACTGTTTGCTTTAGCCTGTCTGCTCCTCCACAGTCACCAGACAAGATATAAAAAGGGCTTTTTCTCCACCTGCTCCTTCTGTACAGGGCAGTGCAGCCCTCTGCGAAATGGAGCAGCTTGTATGGGACCCACACTCCTGGTGGGCACCAGGGCCTCTCTAGACCACATTTCATACGAGGGCGTAGGGCTGGGCTTTGAGGAGGAACCAGAGACATCCAGAGGCTGGAGGGAAAGGTAAGATGGCAATCAGACTATTTGCTTTGGACATCACGGGTTCTATTCTACAAGTATCTCACTGCAGAAGATACATTTCCCACCAGAATTAGGGCTGTGTGAGCACTTCCCTGTCAGAAGCACTCAGACTGTCAGAGGAAGCTGGTCACTGCCTGCAGGAATCTGTGCTGGACCGTCCTTGCCAAATGAAGATGGTACAAGCTGCCAGGCCATGACAACATACTGTGTGTTTATGTCCCCCTTGCTGACAATAAGCAGATGAAAGTGGAACAGGTACTTTGTTTTGCATTTGACTTTTTGTCTGTCATTTTTCCAGGGGAATCTATCTAGTTCTGCTACCTGCTGCTAAAACGGGTCCTCAGAGAGGGCAGTGCCTGCGACCTTCCCTCTTCAGGAGAGTAGCCTTGTCCATCAGGTTCCTGTTCTGCCTTCTGCTGGCAATTGAGGCTTGACTGCATGAAAGAAATAAAACAGCCTTGAATCTTACGGAATATGTTGTTTGAGATAATTGGGAAAAAGCAGTCTCAGAGCAGAATAAGAATATCCTTGCAGTAGGTGCTCTCAAATGACAGTTTCTTCCTCCCTGTAGGCAAGCTTTGAGCAGAGACCATTTCACAGTAATAGCAGTGCTCAGGAAAGAAAGGAGGCTTCCATTTTTAACCTATTCCTTTCCATGTTCACTTCCAGACATGGGCTGAGAAAGTAACTGGTGTGTTTTAGCACCAGCACCACTTGCAGGCTGTCAGCCCTTGGTCAGCAGAGCTGCAGCATCCACTCCAAACAGGCAGAGCCATGGGAAAAGCTGTGCCCACTGCCACAAAGGACCTCCATTCCCTCTGATGGGCTGAGCTCCAGCCCTGGAACGTGGCTCAGTCACTTGCCCAACTCCATGTGTGGCTTTTCTCTCTAAACTACAAGCACTGGCAGTGGGAGGTAAAGAGAGTGATCCTCTCAGAGACTGGAGCAGCAACGGTATTCACTTGATGCCCTTCAAGCCTTTTTCCTCTCTAAGTCCATGGAGACACCAAGCAAGTGTGATGGGACAGAGACTGTCTTTTTACAGAGAATTAATCAAAAGCAATGTTTAGCAGAGATGTTCAGTGTTTTTTGCTCACTTCCATGAGGGAATGGCTTGTCGTTTCTTGATATAAGGGGGTGGACAGCTTTTGCATAAGAAAATAACTTCTTGCTTCTACATTTTCTCTCTACACTGCTTCTGCTCTTGTTCACAGAGCTGCCTGATCACCCAGTCCTCACTTTCCCAGCAGCTTCAGTTCCTTTATTTGGACAAATAATCCCGTTTATCAATTGGCTTTTCCCACACTGGGTATAAGGTAGCGAAATCTGTCACATTCTAGGGTTTTCTGCTAGGTAAGGGAAAGAAAGAGTAAAATTCCTCACAAAACTGAGCCTGCACATTCTGAATGTTTATGTTGTGACACTATTCACAGAAAAGAAACAAAATGCTCTGGTACAATGGGTGCAATTTCCCTGGCACATCCACTGGGAGGGCATCTTTAATGAAGCCCATATAGTTTCTCTTTTGTCCCTTCAAATTCGTGCAGATAAGGCAGGCTTAAATCTTCCTCTGAATTTGCAAACAAGTTCTAGCTTCAGCCTAGGAAGATGTGTGTCATGAACCTTGGAGGCTCTGTGTATATGTGTCTAAAATGGGTGTCCTGGGAGCTATGGTTGGCCCTGACTGCCTTTGTCCCACAAAAAGGTAGTGCTTAGGGGAACATATTTCTCTGCTTTTCTTGCAGTGCTGTGCATTAATGCCACTACTCAAGCTGAAAATAGAGAGTCTTCATCTTGATGGCTTTGAAACAGACCAGAACAGCAAATCTTACTAATGTGCAGGCCAGATCCTGCTCTCAGCTGCACAGACTTCTGTGCAACAATTTAGAAGTTGATGATGCACTAGGGACCCTGTGGTGTAGATGAAGCACTATAACAAAGAAATGTTTGTTGAAAAACCACTCTCTGAGCTCTCTCTGGTTCCTTTATCTCAGTAAGAGGTAATTTCAAATAAGGTCTCACGAGGATGTGCTGTGAGCCTGTCTTTACTGAGTATTTTCACTATTGTGTCCAGTGGTGCTGACTGGAGAATGTATTTATATAATTTTGCTATGACCTCCTTGCCTGAAAGGACTGAAGGACTCACCTGGAGTGAGGGCCTGAGTTAAAGATGATTTGGACTAACAGGGAAAATGGCCCAGAATGAAATTCAGTGATGATGAAGGTGAAATTGTGTATTTAGGAATGTACAACTGCACAAGTGGCACAAGAACTGCAAAATAAGAGCAAGGGGGTCACAGCAGGTCGTGGGATAAATACAAGTCACAGTATTCTACTGTGGCAGTTGTTCTCCCCATCTGCTTGGTACAAGGTGAGGGCAAATCAGGTTAATCTGTGTGAAGGAGAACTTAGGTTAGATGGGAAGAAAAATCTTACCATGGAACTTGTAGCTAGTAGCCAAGGGAGGCCACAGGATCCCTGCCACTGTGTTCAGGAATAGATTAGCTAAAGAACAGTCAGGGAAGGCCACCATGTGCTTCATGCTGTCCCAACACCCTTGCTGGCTGGGGTGACCTCCCAGCCCCTGCAGCATCAGACACATCTGCCCTGCAGCTTCTCCAGCAAAGTCCTTTCCCTGTGTTTGGCCCAGCCAATGCTCTGAGCTGTGGAGGGGGAGCACTGATGTGGTGGCACTGCTCACACTGCTGCTTTGAGAAAATATTTTAAGAGGATTATATTTTTAAGAATTCATGTACAATTTGAAGTGATCTATCCCTGCAAAAAACCCCCAAATTCATTCAGAAAGTTGTCAAGTAGCACAGAGGCCATATATTGTAAAGTCTATATAATCCAGACACTTGATTCCTAAAAAGTGAAAGCAGTATTTGAAATGACAGGTCAGGAAAATCTTGCTTTTCTGAGCCTCTGCTGGATTTCTTGTCCCTCTGTTTCTTCCACACAAATGTCCCCCTCCCCTGTCCACATATTCCTTCCTTGCTTCATTTGCTGTATTGGGAAGAAGATAAAAACAGTGGTCAAAGAGACAGAAAAAATATGTAAAAAAATGCAAAAAACAAAACCAAAACCAAAAAAAATTGTAAGAAGAGGAAAAGCTATTGGAAGAAGCAAAACTAAGTGTGACAGCATTTCAGTAAGTAAGGAAACACTATTTAAATTGGACATTATCCATACAGTTTGCATTTGAGCATTGCCAAGTAAGTGCAGCCCAGCTCTGCTCCATTTACATATCCCCCTTTTCCAAAAGGAACAAGGTAGGTGCTGTAACACTCAGGAGAGGAAACAGGAGAAAAATAGATGGATTTGATGTTATGCTTTCTGTAATTTCATCACTATTTTTGGTTTCACTCTCTGAGGGAGGCAGGGAATGAAGGGCTTTAAAGCAGCTGCCTGGCACTGGTGTATCAAAGCTGTGGAAATGCATACCTTGAGTGTGCAGAGGGGTGGCAAGAACCTGTGCTGAGTGTTCATCATGCTGCTCCTTCAATTCTCAGCAGTCTAAGCCTTAGAAGGCCCTTCCTCTACATTCTGCACTGCACTCCTCATTTCCCTGTGCCCCTGAAAATGCCAGGCAATTATCAGGTTGCTCTCCTTTCTTTTGAAAATCTAGGTGTTTTAAACTTCACTTTTCAGAAACAGGTGGTTGTCAACCTCTGAGATGCAGTTAATCTTTGGACAAATATACTTTCAATGGTGCACTGTTGTCTAGCAACTACACTATAAACAGCCCTCCATTTGTCTCCTGTGGGTAATCACTGATTTCTTGGGGATTAAAGCTTAAGTAACACTCCAATCTAGGTGCATGCATCAGACCACAGCGTATTACAGCAGATTATGCCTCCCAGTGTACACTTTGCTTAACCATTTAGAATCACAACAGAAAACAGACAGCTGCAATGATAGGAAAATGAGCACCAGCCTGTCAAGTAATTAGTATTTTGAGTTAAGTTGTAGAACATTCCACTGGCAGGCCCAAAACAATTCTTGTCATACAGAAGGGTGGGGTGTCAGGTAAGCATCGTATCAGAACACCTCATCTTGGCTGAGCCTGAGTTATGTCAGTCTGGATAGCTCTCCTGATGCAGAGAATGATCTCTTGATGAATGATCTCTCTTGATGCCTCCGCATGATCTTCTGCATCTGCTGCCTCATGCTGCAGGAATGGAATTTTACCTTCCTGTGGTGTGCAGGACCGTGCTCCAGCGAGGTTCTACAACTCACTGGTGGGCACAGAGGCTCAGGACTGCTTGAACAGACTCTACTGTGTTGTGAATACAACCTACTAGATGCATCTGCTTCTGCAGATCACCTTCTGCTTAAGAGACTGAACCCAGCTCTTGCTAAATGGCTGCATTTAACACCTTCCCCAGCGAAGCTCCCCTGCCCTCAATTGCTGACAGTCCCGGTGTGATGCCAGGGAGTGAATGAGTGCCGTGGCCTGGGGCCTGCCTTCAGGAAAGGGCAGTCGTTTGGCTGGATTTAAATGAAATCTAAATAATTTAACTAAATAGATAAAGATGCTCTAGAGTTAGAATAAGTCTCAGTATTTTTGGGATTAGAGTTTCAAATGTTGACCTCCCACACTGAAAGAAATACATGTCTGTGCGTGGGTAATGCTACATATCTTTTGGAAAATGGGCGTTTAACTGAAGGAATTATGTTCAAGATATTTAAGATTTACCTTAAGAATTCACATTTTAAGGAGAGCAAGTTTGATAAAATCTGGAAAAACAAACTCACGCTGGGGTTTCCCCACCTTCCCCTTGTGATGCTTTTTTAATGGCTTGTTTGTGACCCCCAAGGAGCAGATAAAGTGCCCCCTTGTCCCTGCAACACTCAGGCTCTCCAGGCTTTAGGCACGAAGTCAGGAGGCAGCAGAGGCAACACACTCACTCAGCCTGTCCAAAACACTGTGTGCAGGAAAGGGTGAATTGTTGTGCCTGCCCTCTGCTTTCCCAGCCCATCTGAGCCAGAGCCTCTTGTAGCTTCTGCAGCAGCAGATCCCTCCGTGCAGGCTCAGAGGTGAAGTAGATGGAAAGCAGGAAACAGCCTCACCAAAGGGAAAATCCTCTCCTGGGACAAGCCAGTGTGAGTGTTGCAGTGTGCCAGCTTTTGCTCCCAGCTGTGCCAAGAGGTATTTGATGCTTATGGCCAGTGTT
Source organism: Horornis vulcanius (assembly GCA_013401035.1). Classification (NCBI taxonomy): domain Eukaryota; kingdom Metazoa; phylum Chordata; class Aves; order Passeriformes; family Scotocercidae; genus Horornis; species Horornis vulcanius. The sequence continues at coordinate 5,400 of VZUA01076674.1, read as the reverse complement.
GGAGTGCTCAGCAGGTCAGTGGAGCAGTGCAAGGGGAACCCCAAATGCTGGGTTGAAGCTTACTTAGATGCAAGTGCTTCCCATGTGCTGTGTGGGTGACCCTGGAAAGAGTCCATGGATATAAATGTCATCTCAGAAAATATGAGCTTAGTTCAAATGCCAACAGGGTGCCTCTCTCTGAAACACCAGCATTTCAGAAACTTTCATTCTTAAGCACTTGTTGGCAACGGGGAAGGGCTGATCCTGCTTCCCTAAGTGTGGAATGTAGGCTTTAAGGTTTCAGGTGTAACGACAGGGAGATTTTGTACCCTGCATCTTTTCCTAAGTGTTTAAAAGAAGCATGTTAGACCCAAGGAGGAATACAGGCACACTCCAGAGCTCTCTCTGTCTTGGAGTGGGAGGGGTTGGCTTTCTTTGGGAGCCTCCACACAAACAATGTCACCCCACTGGGACTTGTTTTCTGTTCTTGCCTCTAGAGACTCTTACTACTGTTTTGTCCTTCAGTTTCAAATCCCCAAAGAAGTTACTTAGGTGTCTTTGTCTTTTTCTTCCTCCTGCTCTCTCCTGAGGGGGAAATATGTGCTAAAGTTTCTTGCCCAACACATCCCATGAAGTTTCAGTGATACAATGAGGTTACACACTGAATGGAGTGATAACTAGATTCCCTCCATATTTGCATTCAGAGAAATGATGGCATTATCATTACACTCCCCTCATTTTTTTAATTCCTTTCCAAATCAGCTTAAATCCCTCCTCCCCCTGCATTGATTTCAATAGACTCTGGGATGAACTCTAACAGAGCATGGGCAAAGTCTTAGTCCTGTTGAATTTAATGGCAAAACTCCTGTTGTACTGAATTTTGAACAGTGAAAAATTCACTTTTGAATGAGAGAGGACAAATAATTTGAAGCCTCTTGGGGCTAATGAAATCTGTCAATTGCTGTCAGCTGGATTTTCATCAGTGTAAGATAAAATAACACATATTTTGGTAAGACAGAGACAAAACCCCTTCAGATATGGTGTGAAAGTAGTTACATGTCTAGTACTAGAGAAATTTTCATCACATAATGAAAATTAATGTTTAAAAAATTATTACCCCTGCAAAGGTGACATCATGCACTGTGTCAGCATTTGAGATGTGGTCATTTTGAAAGCCAACAACCTTGGCAATGCCCTTTGGAGATTTTTGTTTGTCAACAGTGTACATTAGGAATCAAGCAATCACAGAGAGAGCAATTAAGTGCATAATCACAGATATTTTTGACATCTGTCTGCTTATAGGCTCCATGGCAATTTTTTGCATCTCCCCCCCTTGTGTCTTCAATTAATTTATCACGACCATCTGTGTTGTATTTTTTGCTGCTCAGCTTGCCTTACTACATCTGTTTTTTGGCTGAGTATTTCATGACACTTCATCATTTTCACTCAGAGCTAAAAGTACAGAATTCGCATTGGCTCAGTTAAGTTCCTTGGTTAAGATACTCAGCAATTAAACAGACCACTACACTACTGTTAAATGACTCTTACGTGGTGAACAGAAAGGCAAGAAGGAAGCAACAACAGTTTAAAAACTGCAGCTCAGGTTTTCTGGTGCTGCACAGAGTTAAAACCATCAGGGGTTCTACATCTCCTCTGGTGCTCACTCTGATCCCTGGCTGAGAGGACGCTTCGGAGAGGGGGGGACAGGTCATGGCAGGAAGGGTGCTTGCTTTATTGTGCTCTGGGCATTCTCCATGAGTGTAAGTGGTTTTGAGGTGCCCAGCTAGCTCCACTCACTGCATGGGGGTGAGGGATGCTCAGGAGCACACCAGCAGCAGAGCAGACCCAGCCTCCCTTGGCTGACTGCAGTCTGTCAGAAGGAACCAGCAGTGCAAGCTGACTGCCCTGAGTGGGCAGTGCAAGCAGCAGAGAAGAAACATTTGTAGGTTTTTATTTCCTAGTGCCACCGAGGTTAGAGGTATAGTGCTCCTCATAGGCAACTCATTCCATCTTCCTACATCTTCCTTCCAGTGATGCAAACATTTTCTATTGCTTTCCTAGAGTCCTTTGAAATGTTTACTTTGGGGGCTCATCCACAAGAAATATTTGGCCATGATACAGATCTTGTCTCTGAAGTCACTGCTTATGCCTGATTTTCTGTCCTTAAATTTCTTCCTTTGCTCTAGTTAATACTAATTTTAAGCAATCTTTTCCCACTCCTGGCATTGTAACACCCTGTGATTCTCTTTTCTATGGCTTCAGAATTCTATGGTTTATTAAAACCATAGCTGTCATTTTCTCCTAAAAAGGGAAGGAGAGCAAAAACCAGCATCAGAGCCAGCAGGGGACTGATACAGATACAGCTCAGATACAGCAAGGGGCCTGCCACTCAGGAGCTTGTAGAAGGTGACAGTAGAAAGGTTGTTCAGTTTAGTCACAGCTCTCCCTGCAATAATTCTATGGCAAGTTTATCCAAGAGCCCTGGACAAAGTACAGCCCACTCTGAATAGTTCTAACTTTTCCTGAGCACGACCATGCCCATCATCCAGCCGTGCTCTGGAATAACAAATCTAAGCATCTGCCCCTTACTGACCCAGCACACTCCTTTCTGAGCTGATTTTTTTAACCTCCTGGCCCAGTGGTCCCTGACAGTGCACCTCCAGCAGCACAGATATCAAACCCAAGCATTTCAGCCTTTTTGGGCACAGACAACAACCCACTGACCCAGCCATAACATGTGGAGGGAGAAAGGGGACAGGGAGAGGGGAGAGAAGGAAATACATGCTAGAAAAGACATGGCAACACTACCAGTAATTCTTAAATGGGCCTCAGCCTTGCAAAGCCTGGGGACTGCTGCTGGAGACTGAATGAACTTTCTCTTGTTTTGCTCATGGTACACATCTGTGTGGGTGGGCTAGCTGGATTGGAAGTAAATAGCATGAAGATCTTTCCAGTAAATGAAAAAATGTTTTGCTGAGGGAAAACAAGCACTGAAAATAAAATGGTATATAGATGTGAAAGTGGCACTTCTCTAAGCAAGATTTTAAGTCTATGAAAAAGCAGTGTTCCCTCTGTGAGCCCCATTATATTAACTAGCACGCTCCAGCAAGTCAGCCAAAAACCAGCAGGCCAAATATAACCCTACCACATTAAATTTGCTTTTTTGTCAGTGATTGAATGAGATTATTTGCTTGTGGTTGGACCCATGCAGAAGACAGCAGCAATATGATTGTTACTGGTTGGAGAAGTCCATCCTCAGTGCCATTGTCAGAGGTCCATGACTTTGACACCAAAATATGAAGGTTCTGTAGGCAACATCTGCAGTGTTAGCAGCAAGCTCAGGTGAGTCAGGGCAGCATCTGGCAAACACTGAGGAATAGCAGGCCCAAGTGCACTACACTACACGCTGTTCAAATGCACTACAAATTGCAATGTGGTGAAACCTGATTGTCATGGAGTGTCCTGGAAAATGTACCACTGAATAAATCTTCCCTCCATCTATGTTACCAGAACACTGCTACCAAGCAACTGATGATCTGAGTGCTGACTGATCTGGTAAGTCCTGTCAGTACGACAGTAAAAGAATCCTTGGTTTCAACTGCTAAATAAGGTATGAGAGAGATGAATGATTTCTCAGTTGTGAGGCTTATATATCTGCAAAGAAATGTTCCCAAAGATATTTCCCCAGTCATCAGTGTCTCTGATTCATGACAAGAACTTCCAGAAACTCGCTGCATTGAAAATATAACCTGGAAAATATACCTGGCAACTAAGCATTTTGAAGGGGGTTTTGTTATGCATTAGTCAGAGTCGATGACTTTTGATACAGGTTTTAATGTATTAAAATATAATGGTGTTTATTCATGTAAAATGACTTTTTACTTAAGCTCAACAATCCCATTCAGAGCAGAATGCTATAAACCTCTACAAACTGGGCTGGCATTGAAGCTCAGCACAGACAAGTAATCCTCCAAGATAATTAGCAGAGAAAAATGCTTCTAATCTCTTTGTTAGTCCAGTTGTGTTTTTTGATCTAATAATAAACTAAACTTTAAAGCCCCCCATCCTCATACATTTTAATTTAGATTGCACTGGGCATCCTGTAATCTGTAATTTTTTTAGCTGGGCTATTTTGGTTTATATGTGTGCTGCACACACATACATGGCCTGAAACACCTCTGTCCTCTGCCTGCGTGAGTGCTGCATAAACACCAAGATATCAGAACGTGAAGCGTAATTTATGAAAGGTTTTCAGTGGGGACACAATTGACTTTACACACATGCTTAGGCTGCATGTGTCATTGAGTGGTGTCACCCGTCCCTGTGCTGTCCTTTCCCAAGCAGCTCTGCAGCCCTCTGACACAGCCTGGCTCTCCTTGATTCCGTGGGGGTTTGGCCAATGATTCTGGGGATGGTCCTGTGCATTTTTGCACTGTGGGAAGAGGCTGAGTGAGGATCTGTGGGCTCACAGAGGACACTCTGGCCATGCGTGACTGGGACTATCTAGTTCAGTCCCTTGCAATGAGCAGGGACATCTTCAGGTGGGTCAGGCTGCTCAGAGCACTGTCCAACCTGTCCTTGAGTGTTTCCAGGGATGGGACACCCATCTCCTCACTGGGCAACCTGGGCCAGTGTTTCACTGCCCTAATTGTAAAAAAACCTTCCTCCTCGTCTTCTCCCCCACGCCCTTCCAACTCCTCATCCTTCTTCATGCCGCCAAACCCAGCGAAACCCTTGTGGCTTCTGNGATTCTGGGGATGGTCCTGTGCATTTTTGCACTGTGGGAAGAGGCTGAGTGAGGATCTGTGGGCTCACAGAGGACACTCTGGCCATGCGTGACTGGGACTATCTAGTTCAGTCCCTTGCAATGAGCAGGGACATCTTCAGGTGGGTCAGGCTGCTCAGAGCACTGTCCAACCTGCCCTTGAGTGTTTCCAGGAATGGGACACCCATCTCCTCACTGGGCAACCTGGGCCAGTGTTTCACTGCCCTAATTGTAAAAAAACCTTCCTCCTCGTCTTCTCCCCCACGCCCTTCCAACTCCTAATCCTTCTTCATGCCGCCAAACCCAGCGAAACCCTTGTGGCTTCTGCGGCCGAAGACTGTTCTGCTCCCAAAGGACTTGGCGAGAAATGAATGAACAGATCCAGTTTTCGCGCCGTTATTTGTCGGTGCAAATTCCATCTACATCAGTGAGTCCCCGCGGGGTCTGACGCCGGGCCGCTGCCGGTGCCGGTGCGATGCCCGGGCGGAGCTCACGGCCCCGGACGGACCGGGCTTCTCGTGGTCGCTATGGGAACGGCGGCGCGGGCGGGGCGCGGGGGGCGGCGGCGGCTGCGGAGCGGCGGCTCCGCTCAACTTCGGCGGAGCGGCAGCGAGAGGCGAGAGGCGCTGCCCCGGCTGGGCGCCGGCGGCGGGACG